>JAVGVS010000035.1:1442500-1629815 GCA_032718565.1 Distichodus sexfasciatus | reverse complement strand
AATGACTATGAATGTTAAACAACTATGAAGGTTTTGCTTTTTCCTATAATAAAGTTTGGCCTGTCCATAAGTTGTGAGGTTAGTGCTTCAATTACTCACATCGCTAGATGGCAGTAGAGCTGACATGTAAAGTTATTTCTCAATCAAAGAGCAAGAAACCCCGGAACGATAACAGGAGTAGCAGCATGGACAAAAGTAAAACTAACAGATTACACTGTTTTATTTACGTTACCTCCATTTATTTGAAAATGACCGACATTGAATTGGACATGAACATAGTGTAGCACAGGACGGTAAGTACGCAAGAAGATTTGTTCTGTGTGATTTGGAGTAAATGTTACAGTTAAATGTAAAAATAAAATAAACATGGACGTGTGAAGATAGCACATTATAGACAAACTAATATTACGTGGATAAGATCAAGGATTATTTATTTGCCACATACATAGTTGCACAAGTACAATGTAGTGAAATGTAACTTGGTTAGACTGGGCAAGTAATTTTAAA
Organism: Distichodus sexfasciatus; assembly: GCA_032718565.1. Classification (NCBI taxonomy): domain Eukaryota; kingdom Metazoa; phylum Chordata; class Actinopteri; order Characiformes; family Distichodontidae; genus Distichodus; species Distichodus sexfasciatus. The sequence continues at coordinate 1,629,308 of JAVGVS010000035.1, read as the reverse complement.
TACATTTAAGCTTATATATTAAAGAAACTACTAGTCTAAATACTGTAAAATCCCACCCCCCAAATAAGCGTGAAATTATTAAACCAAAACGTATAAAATGTGTAAATGTTATAATGCACTGTATTCATTACTATTTAAAGTTCAAGTGACGGTGTAACAGCCAGATAGAGATTGTATTAGCAGGTTCAAATAAAATATGTGTAGGGAAGATCTCATTGAGAAGTCTTGTTCCCTGAGAAGGGCAACTCGGAGAAGTCTGTTTGTTGAGAGAAGTCCTTCATTTTGTCTTGTCTGTGTAATAAAGAAGTTTTCTACATCCCATTTTCATATCTCATCATACACAATTAGTAATGTCAAGAAGTATAATTTAACCAGTTCTTTAAGCTACTCATTTTTTCAGACTTTGGTTTCTTACACACAGGTTAAGATGTGATCATGGGTCACAGTGGTAAAAGTGGGGTGAAGCGTGGAGTACCCGTGGTGGTCCTGTGTCTGGGAGCGCTGCTTTGCACCAACCTGCTTCTTTATTTATACCTGGATGCTCTATATCAAGATAACATTCCTCCCTCAGCCAATACACGCTGTCCGCCTGGTTACTTTAAAGTCGGCACAATGGCCACCTGCACTCCCTGGCTACTGTGTCCTGAAATCCGAGCCGATGTTCGGCGTCTTAGGCTGATCGGTCAAGGAGCTGTGAAGAAGGTAACTTTTTTTAGGTTTGATGAACTTATATTGTTGTCTTTGTAAAGCAGTTGTGTGCTTTAATAACAAATGTATGGCTCAAGATTTCGTGTGGCAGAAAAGTTCAAATCTAATTTATGTTACAGGTGTATCTGTCAGAGTGGAAGGAGCAGAAAGTAGCCGTATCTGTCTTTATGTCAGAGCAGTATAAAGACGATTTTCTTCATGGGCTGTCCATGCTACGTTCACTTCAGAGTGTTCGTGTGGTATCACTAGTGGGGGCATGTGAAGAAGATGGAGTATTTGTAACAGAATATCACCCACTGGGATCTGCGTTGACGCTAGACTCTACTCTTGCCCAGGACCGTTATCGCAGACAGGACACGTGGCAAACGCGTCTGCAGCTGGCGTTAGACTATGTTGCCTTTCTGGAGTTCCTACATAACAGCCCGGCGGGGACCCGCGTCATGTGTGACTCTAATGACCTCCACAAAACACTCAGTCAGTTCCTGCTATCCACTGACATGCGACTTCTGGCCAATGACCTGGACGCTCTGCCACAGGTGAAGCGTGGGGGTAAGGGTGTTAAGTGTGGCCACCATCAGTTGATGGGCCAGTTTGTTGCCCCAGAGCAGCTGTGGCCTTTTGGCGAAGGTGTGCCTTTCTCAGATGACCGTATGCCTGGTTATGATGAGAAGTCAGACATCTGGAAGATTCCAGATGTGACTAATTTCCTCCTGGGTCATGTCTCAGGGAGTGATGTTATCCACTTTCACCTTTTTCAAATCCATGCAGAATGTAAAAGACCAGATCCGAAGCTACGGCCCTCGGCACGTGAAGTCTTGAGTGTCTATCGCTCAGTTTATGACAGTATGAAGGACAGTCATGCAGACAGCGTCAGAGATATGCTGTGAAATGTTACCCCAATATTTGCCGTTAATTGTACACATATTTGGTAATAACTGATGACAAGTATTTGATTTTTGGGCGTATTCCACTATCACAGTACTGGATAATTTATAATAAAGTTGAAATCTTCTGTGCGTTTGGATAGTGACCTCTCACTTTTGAACCTCCTTACTATAGGATATTCCTATGTATTGTTACCCACTAATGACCAGGTTTTTTTTCAATTATGAACCTAAAATGTATTGTAAAGAGTAACTAGAGTCTAAAAATAATTTTTTTAGTTAGAACCAAGCAGTTTTAGTCATATTAATGTCATATGAAGCCTGATCATCTAGTGCATTTAAACACGTTCAACACAATCAAACAAGATATAAACATGTCTTGACTGTCACAAGTCTTTGCTGTTTTGTGAAACTGAATGTATGTACAAGACACAACACGGGTTCATAAAGTTTGTTGGGACAGTTGGTAGTGTAGCAATTAAGGACTTGGCCCTGTGATCGGAAGGTTCAAGCCCGGACCGGTAAAGGTGCCACTGAGGATCTCATGAGTAAGGGACCATCCAGAAGCACTGCTCCCCAGGCACCTCCAGAAAGCTGCCTACTGCTCCTTCACATTTAATTGTGGAGGACTGCACTGTGTGCTGTGTTGTGTTCACAATGAAATAATCAGTCACTCACCAAGACTCTGTAACTGCTATCAAACCAAGTATTCTGTACCACAAGAGACCAGTGAGGAAGTATGGAGTCTCTTCACCGATCCTAATTCTCTGGTGCTGTGCAAAGTACTAATAACATGTCTTTAAAGCACTACAGATTCCTGCACCACATCAGCTCTGCTGTCACTGTGGGGCATTCACGCAGAGGTGGGGAGATGCAATACCAGAGCAATTAGTATCATTAGAGACTCATGAAAACTCTGTAACCGTTTTTTCCATCTGCTGAAATCAGACAAACGTTATTGACGTATTATGACTAAAAGAGGCTCAGAAGGCACTTCAGACCATCAGGCCATCAGAGCTCTAAAGCAGGACAGTTATTTTCCAATAACACAAACTGAACTTAACTTAGGACATTAATATTATTAAACATAAATCAACATACTGTCCTTTAGTTACACTTTAAGATTATAGTTTTAAAAAATAAAAACTTGAATTATTATATTTTTAACCATTTGCATATTATTATAAAATTATTATAACGTGCTCGCGATTGAAGTAAATCGTGGCAACATTTTATTACATCAAGGTGGACATTTGTTGTCAAAAAACTGTTCTCATAATGTTCGAACCTTCTCTCTAAACATATTAAGAGTACATGCCAGGCTGGGATGTGTGTAAATGTGTGTATTCACTAATTAAACGTCATAATCACCAAACTGGTTTGACTTTTCTGCGTGAGCAGTGACTTTCTTAGAGAATTCTGCACCTTCTGAGCCTCTTCCAGTGACATCCCGCTCCCTACAAGTTGCACCTTTAACCAGTTCGGATTCGAAAAGGAACCGGAAATACGTAGTTTGTTGTATACGCATATTCGCATCGCTTTGGCGTTGGCACTAATGGGGTTTATTCAGCGCGTGCGGCTTTAGCCCCGGCAGTTAGTCGGTCCCGAGCGCCGGTCCAGCGCGAGCTGCACTGCTGCCCGTGGGGGCGGACGGAGGAATCCGCGGACGTACCGCAGGCCCCGAGACGGTCCGGTCTATTGTTCAAAACGGAGCCGCCAACTGCTGCACCACAATGAGCTCGGGTCCACCGAGCAACAACAACAACGAGCCGGAGGAGTCTCGCGTCAGCGGCGCGCGCGAGTTGGACGAGCTGTATCGGGAGAACGAGAGCGGTGGCGAGGAGGAGGAGGATGAAGACGAAGAAGAGGAGGTCTGTTCTGGGTGCTCGAGGCCGACCTCACCGGACAGCAGGCGCGAGGCTGGACGGAGTCTCGGGAGCGCGAGGCCTACAGCAACAGCAGCGGAAGACGGGTCGGTGAGCACAAGCTCGAGCATCAAAAGCTCCGGTGTTTGCGACTCGATTTTCTCCTGGTTACGGAACAGAACTGTGCGTAGAGGGCCGTTTGTAGACCCGGCCCGGGATAACTTCCGTACTATGACTCGCCTTTATTCGTCCATGAGCCCCGCCACGGACTCGGTAAACCTTAGTACACAAACCCACGGTGCCGTTTTTAATCTGGAGTACTCACCGGACGGGTAAGACACACTTTTCTCTCACTCACCAACCGTGGAATCGCGTGCTGCGGTGCAAACGTGCTCCGGTTCCGCCGGTAATAATGTGAGCTCACGGTCCCGTGTTTCGTGTGTCTTCAGGTCGGTGCTGACGGTAGCGTGTGAGCAAACCGAGGTGTTGCTGTTCGATCCCGTTTCATCCAAACATATCAAAACGTTGGTAGAGGCTCACGAGGATTGTGTCAATAACATCAGGTAAAGTACATCAAAATACACAAATGAAACTGCAAAGTGAAGACTTGGCTCAGGTACCACAGCTAAGAGGTTACTGTTTTCTGGCTACTTTCAAACAGGGGTGAAATGATACATTCATCTACAGCAACACATCAGTATCGATGTAGATCAGATTAACAAGCCCATAGCATTGATCCAAAGTGAAATTATGGATTGAATGTCATACATATTGTAATGCCACTTTATAATGAACATAAGGTTTATTTTCTTGAAAAGAAAATATTTTTTCATTTAAAACTCTGGTTGAGTTCGGGGAGAAACGTCAAATTATATTGTATTTGCTTTGTTATTTGATATGTATGGAAGTGATCCGCATATGATAGTTTAATATGGATGGCTGGCTCCGGAATCAAATTGTATGTAATATTGTATCGTGATGAAACTTTCACATCTATCCTCAAAATCCAGTTAGTAAATTTGTGTGTTCTTGCATCCTGCACTGTACATACTTTTAAGTAGAGCAACTTTAATACTGTTTAGAGCTGCACAGTATATTATTGTTGTAGGATTCTTGGTTATGAACATAGAGGTTGTGAGTTTGAGTCTAGCTCTATCTCCTCTGTAGTTTAATCAACATTGATTTCCTGAGCAAGACCCTAAACCCCAAGCTGCTCCATGGAGAATGTTTATTTAATTAGGAAATGTAAGTTAAGAGCATCTTATCAACTTATTAAATGTAGATGTCATTTCAATGTCATTGTCGCAATGTGTACCTATGCCCTAGTCACATCACAGGAAGTGCAATGTCAAGTAAGGCAAAGACATTATCCCTGCTTGATATAAAAAGGAAAATAGTGCTGCTTCTTTCCCATAACTCATCTACAAGAGAAGTGTGTTTGATAAGTTACTGAGATATAAGGATTACTGGAAGTTCAAGAAAGGGCGATTTGCACTTTACACGTCTTCAGAATAAATAGTAATTTTTCAGGCTTAATAGCTTTTTTCAATAGTAATTTTTCTGTCTCTGTCTCTGTTTTGAGAGGTCTGATAATAATCCACACATTTTTGTTCTGTGTTCAGGTTTCTGGATAACCGCTTGTTCGCCACCTGTTCTGATGACACCACAATAGCATTATGGGACTTGAGAAAGCTGAACTCGAAGGTCTGTTCGCTGCACGGTCATGCCAGCTGGGTGAAGAATATTGAGTATGACACACACACCCGCCTGCTTGTCACATCTGGCTTTGATGGAAACGTTATCACCTGGGACACCAATAGGTTTGGGTGCTTGTTATTTAAAAGCTGGTACTGTGTCTTGCACATACCTTGTGTGTTGTGGTGAGTTTAAATGTGTCTTTCTGTGCAGGTTCACAGAGGACGGCTGTCCCCATAAGAAGTTCTTTCACACGCGGTATCTGATGCGAATGCGTTTAACTCCAGACTGCAGTAAGATGCTCATCTCCACCTCCTCTGGTTACCTGCTCATCTTGCATGACCTCGACCTCACCCAGAGCCTAGAGGTCGGCAGCTACCGCATCCTACGTGCACGACGCACTCCACTTAGCACAGGTAAACAAATGTAGAATACATGTTTAACAGCTGCATTATTTTCAAGAAATGACAAAACACTGAAAAAGGTTGACTTTAACCAATAGCTGTAAAAGGATTAACGTAGTTAAATATAATATATATATATTAAAGATTAAAAGAAGTGACCGTTTAAAAATCTGAAAGAAATTTTCTGTCTACAATTTTCTGACATTACAATAGCTAAAATCTTCATTACGGGCAGCACGGTGGCGCAGTGTGGTTAGAGCTGCCGCCTCACAGCAAGAAGTTCCTGGGTTTGAGCTCCGGGTCGGCTGTAGGGCCTTTCTGTGTGGAGTTTGTATCCACTCTCCGTGTTCGCGTGGGTTTCCTCTAAGTGCGCCGGTTTCCTCCCACAGTCCAAAAAGCATGCAGTGTAGGTTAATTGGCAACTCTAAATTCCCCCATGTGAGTGTGTGTGTGCCCTGCGGTGTGTTAGCGTCTGTCTAGGGTTGTTCCCTGCCATGCGCCCGTAAGTTCCGTCCGTAAGATAGCCTCCGGTCCCCCTGCGACCCCAGTTGGAATTAAGCGGTTCGGAGCATGAATGAATGAAAGAAATCGTCATTACATTGCTAGAATCTGTAGTTATAAAATGCTTCCATAACTACAAAGATTTTAGTTTCTTCACAAGCTGAAATTAAATGATCATTCAGAATTATGTACTTCAACAGGCAGCTGTTTATTCCATTTAAGTTTTGATAAGTGTGCCCATTGCAAGATTCTATCAGACAACAATATTGTTTGATTGAGAGTACTGGTGGCAACATGTACCTACTTAACAAGTGATGTTTACCTAAAAAGGGATGAGTAAAATGTTGTTTATCTTCCAGAAGGTTCTCCTACAGGCTCCAGACCAGGAGGGCCTCGCCAGGGCAACGACAAAGCCCATCCACATAGGGAGGGTGAGTAAAACATTATATTGTATAAGTAGAGTTGACAGTTTTCATTGCTCTGTATATATATAGTATATATTGCTATACTCTATGAGAAGAATCTTTTCATTTTCTCAAAATATGGTTGAAACCTGCCGTTGCAAAAGTGAGCTCAACTTCACTCCATTTGGCTATCAGATAAGATTTTTGCCAAGCATTTGTTCAGAGATTGTTTTATACTCATACGAAAGCTAAGTAATTTTATTAGCTTTATTACATTCAGTTATTAAATTGGTGATGAATTGTGGCATGGTGCAAATAATGCCTATGCACCTTTTTCAGCCAATCTTTCATTGTTTGTCTGTCACCCAAGTACTGGCCAGACCCAAACTTGCTTAGCATCAGGTAGACTATGTACTCTGAACTGCAGATGGGATGACTGGTGGTGTGCAGTCGTCAGACCTCCAATGAAACAAAAAGACTCATTCTTGCTCTGTGTCTGTCTTCCTCAGGTCTGTCTCCCAGGAACAGTCTAGAGGTATTAACACCAGAGATACCAGGTGAGAGAGACCGTGGCAACTGCATCACCTCTCTGCAGCTACATCCCAAAGGCTGGGCCACCCTGCTGCGCTGCTCCAGCAACATGGATGACCAGGAGGTCAGTCTTCCCCTATTTAGAGCAGGATATGGACATGCAAATAGTGCTGGGCAATTAATCAAAAATCAGTTGAAACTGAAATTTAGGATCTCTAATTGGTGTAATCTTGCCCACATTGTTTATTTTGATTAATTTTTAAATTTCTGTTAAAAATACTTTTCTGTTGAAAGAATTATCTTCAGTTCAGGTTGTGTTGTTACGTGACTCCCACCTGTTCTGTCTGCGACTACACCTGTGTGTTTCCATTAGATAATGTAGAATCACAAAAATAGGCACTTTAAAAATATATCAGCTTAATAGTTAAGCATATTTTCAGTGTAGAGCTTGTCAGTGAACTATGACATACATGGCCTTTTTTATTGCCTAAGCAGATTTGAGTTGCATTTCAGTAGTGTTTCATCATTCTCTCTCTTTTTACCCCTCTCTGCAGTGGACGTGTGTTTACGAGTTTCAGGAGGGTGCCCCCCCGCGCCCGCCCGTCTCCCCCCGCTGCTCATTAAGGCTCACGCACTACATAGAGGAGGCCAACGTGGGCCGGGGCTACATCAAGGAGCTGTGCTTCAGTCCAGACGGCAGACTCATCTGTTCGCCCTATGGCTATGGCGTGCGCCTGCTGGCCTTCGACGAGCAATGCGCAGAACTGGCGGACTGCATGCCAACTCGCACGGCGCTGCTGCGCGAGGTTCGCTCCATCTACTCCCACAGTGATGTGGTGCTCACCTCCAAGTTCTCTCCAACGCACTGTCAGCTCGCTTCAGGCTGCCTCAGTGGACGCGTAGCACTCTATCAGCCCCACTTTTAGCATACACACATACACAAACTAACCCGCAGTCTTGGGCTGATTGGGTGGGAGAAGAAAACACGGCCCTTCAAGGGGGTGTGTTTTTGTCTTTCGCAATGTTAAGGTTGCGGACACAAGTTTATGAAAGATTTTTAGAAGGTTTGTGTTCTTTAGACTGTAATTTGTAAAGCTCCACTATGCGTGCAGTAATGAGAGAGAGAGCTATATACTGTAATGTCTGGGAGCGTGCGACTGACTGGGGATGCATGCACGGCAGCACGGGCTGAGAGTCCAAGTTGTGGTGGGATGGCAGAGTTGTGTTTTGTGGTCTTCATGCTTTTGCTAAACTTGACCTCACTCCACTGTTGGAGCTTGTCCTGCATGTCCAGTGCCCTCCCCCATTTCCCCACCCACAAAAAATCACACATGCAGCATTGTAGCTACTGCCTGATTAAGATTACCCCCAAAAAAGTCACTAACGATGATCTTGAGCATTAATCGTTAGCCATGGTAGTATTTTTGATAGGGCTGCGTGGTATGCTGTTAACTGTTATTTTTGGTAGACTCATTTAGAATAAGGGCAAACTTGTTTTGCTATATTGTCAACAAATGCTAACATTGCATTGTTACAAAATTAGCGTTAGTAGTTAGTATCCTAGCTGGTTTGTCTTTGTTCTAGGTGAGTCTTCTAAAAAATCTAGAAATCTTCTAGAAATTCTAATACGCGGGACAGAGTTGTTTACTGCCCAGCCCTATTTTTTGGCCTATTCATCTCCTTTTGTTAACTTGTAATGTAACAGTATATATACATGAGGTAAACATTAATGGATTGAGCAGTTTTCACACATTTATCCATTTTTAAAAAAAAGAAATCAGCACCACATTCATGCTCTAAGAAGAGCTGCTACATATTTGTTTCTTTACCACTGTCTTTTATATTTAAAAGGCAGCTTACCTCCTGTAACTCTAAGGATGTCATTTTATGGTGTCTTATTTGTAGAGACTAAGCAGAAGTGCGTGCGTATGTGTGTTTCAGAGTATGTCTGAGTAGATATGTGCCGATAAATGATTCTTGGTTGGGTCTGAGGTCTGCGGGCACTCTTCCACTCCGTCTCACAAACACACCAAAACTTCTAGATGGGACAAGGACAATCAACGTTGTTGCCTAAACCCAAAACTTTCATATTAACTCAGAGATATGTATGCACACTGACTGACTGGTGCCAGTTCAGAAGCACAGCATACGTGTTCTGAGTGCAGCAAATGGAAAAGTGGGAGTTTTTAAAGTGTCAAATATTGTTAGATTGAACATGCCAGTCTTGAGGCATCTTGTAGCGCCGTTGAAGTGAAAAGAAATGGAAGTAACTTTGTTCTTCTGATGCTGACAATATCTGGATTCCCTTCACGTTATTTAATAGACGCAACATCAGGATGGGGCATGGACGAGGAGGGACACAGGGAGAGGCATACCTCCAATCTGCTGTTTCACTCAGTAACAAAAAATGTTTTATGTTAGTACTAAATATTACTAAAGATGCAATGGTACAAATTAATAAAGAAGTTGTTTTTTTCACCATTTCCCCAGTGTTTTGCTCTGATGGACGAATGAGACGATACACTGTATAGTAACATTAGACAGGACACAAAGTGCAAACAGGCAATGTAAACCTTCGTATGATTGGTATTTCTCATATTATGATATTACACAAGCCATTAGCAGCACTGACACCAACTACATCAACATTCAGCAAGCAACAAAGTGCAAGAACAATGTTAACAATAAATAGACAACTCACCAATACAATGATGAAACAGCTGAAAGTGAATTGTAGGTAAATCTTAATGACTGATATTGCACATGGGTATTATATTGCATAAGGTCAGTTGTTTTACAGTTAACGATACAGAAGAAAGTCAGTGTCAGCAGGATCAGCCGTTGGTATGAGCTACAAAACGTCACGTAAGGTGGTACGTGTCAGGTACGTTAGGTATGAAGTAGTAGACAAGCTTAATGAGAAAGAACATTAATGAGAAAAATAAGGTTATCGAATAATATTATATCGTGTACCGTGCAAGGTACCGTCCCCCAAGCTCTGCTTCCCGGGCCCTGCCAAAAAGCTACCCATTGCTCCTTCACGGATGGGTCAAATGCAGAAGTTACATTTCGTTGTGGTGCACTGTGCTGTGATGCGTTTACAAATGAATAAATAATCCCTCAACACTCACTCATTGTCTGTATATGAAAGTCAATTAATATACAGACCAACTACTTTTTTGTTACTTTTTGCAGTTAGAAAATGTGTGAATTCTTCCATTGATCTCTTTGAGACAAACATGAGACAAATCACGCATTTCTATCTCCGTTTCATAATTTAGTTCAGTTCTGAAACTGGATTTTTTTTTGTACTTTGTATTGTGACCAAGAAGAATGACCGCCTTAATGGTGGTTCCACCTTGTGGTCAAAATGTGGAACTACTGTTTTTTAAAAACCTGTTTTTTGTTTGTTTTTGTTTTTGTTTTGTTTTTTAAAAAAGGGCTTTTTTTTGTTTGTGTGTGTGTTTTTTAAGCCATGACCGGTGTCTTTATGACAAAAAACTAGATTGGGTTAAAGGTACAAAAGTGGGAAGATGAAAGTGAAGAAATAATGAACAGAACAAGTACCTGTTCACAAATAGATGACAAAATCTTGGAGACAGTGCATTGAGTAAGTACGTCATGCAATTGACATCTTGTCTGAGGTTGTAAGGTCACAGGTAAGAAGAACTGCACCCTAACCCTAGATATACATCCGTATCTACATACTACTCTCTGTGAAAGGTCAAGAGCCCCCAGCTGACGGAGGCGTTCAAGAAGAGTCAAAATGCCACTGTAAAGTGGTTCACATTTGTAGTTATTAATGAGATTTATCTTATCCAGCGCGACTTAGTCTGCCTTAAGCAACATGGAGTTATGAGCCATGCTCAGGGGTAGTAGTAGTGCTGTAGTAGTGCTGGAGATCGGCTGAAGCTTTTCTTGAACCCATCACCTCCTGTATCATAGAGTATCTTACCACTAGGTCAGCACCACTCACAAACAAAGCAAATACCTCATTTTCATTGTACTTCAATTTTAAAATAATTATAAAGTTAAAATGGATATTTCTCTATGTATATTTTTGTTTAAAGTGCTCTTGTTTAAGGTAACCATCATGCATGTCTCTCTTTTTTCTTCTATTTAAGTTTACCACATTCTTACTAATTATAGCTCTGAATTACTAATTTACCGCAAGTTTTTTCCTACATAAGATCAATTTTAAAATAGATTACAATTATATTCTATTGGGTTTAGTAATGAACACTGTACAACCTTCTGTTTAATTGATTTCTTTATTAAAGAATACAATGAGAAAATCCATTTTGTTTCAAATTGATACAAATATTCAGTGTAGAAAACCAGCTACACTTTAGGTATTTCCCTAGTTAGTCACTTGTTGACCTCTAGTACATTTGTGGTCAAATATTCAGTGTTTAAAAGCTAGTCACAGCACCCCAAAGGGCAGAGCTGGAGGTGAGTAAATATTAAAGTTAAAACCAGTCGCTTACATTAAAGCTGAGTCAGAGTTCTTTTACCCCAGTTTAAATACAAAACACATTGGTTCTAAGGAAACGGGACACCATGTAGATTAACAGTGCAGTGGTTGCACAAAGAGTGTCTATAGTTTAGAATGACCTGCGTCTACACATTAGATGGCTCGTTTTTGTGCATTGTGCGTGAGTGTGGGTGTTTGCTACTTTCTCCTGGCTTTGCTGAGACCAAGTTGCTTTTCTCTGCGGCGGTTCAGAATCTTGGTGCTGACGCGGAGTCTGCGCATGCGCAGGGCCCGGATCCTGAGCTGCTCATCCCGAGGAATCTTTCCACCCTGGGCCAGGATCTGCTTGAGTCTTTCCTTTGGTGTTTTGGTCAGTTTGAAGTCGCAGATGGTGGCGTGTGGCTCCGATCCCACTGAGCAGTGCCGCATGACAGGGACGTAGCCCTCAGCCCAAACAATCAGCTTGTACTGACCTGGGTTCAGCAACCGCCAGTAGTCACCATCAGCAGCTATAAACAAAGGATATTTTCAAGGCAGATAAAAAAAAATTCCTGTATAAAAATTAAACAAATTTTATTAGGAGACATTGACAGAATTCCAGAAGTGAATGCAAGACCAGACCTCGCCCAACACCAGATATGGCCCATTCCATCGTTGTATTAAGTAAATTACATAATAGCAGATATAAAGAGTCTTAAAAGTAGATAAATGGTCTGGATCTGTTCACTGGAACTCAACATGAGGTCCAAAGTTGTGTCAATATGACTGAAGGATTGAAAAATGTTTTTTTTTGGTTAATAATAATTTATAACTATTATTTACCATTAACTGTTGTTTATGGGCAACAATTTTATATTACGGTTGTTATAATTATCAGCAGCAGCAAAGACTACATTTATATTTAAGACATTTATAAGATTAATGTATATATTAATAATTCTCATCATAAAAATCCTCCTCCTCCTTATCTTCATCATATAATTTAAAATAATTTCCAAACCTAAACAAATATAAAAGAAAAAAAAACTGTAGTGCAGGAAAGGACCAACTTCAAATGCAAAAAGGAAAAGTTCAAAGATGTGTCAATTTAACTGAAGGAGCCATAATTAGGGGCAGTCACTGATTGCAAATGATTTTCATCTAAGTACCAAAACAATACATATATGTTATATTACTTTGTCCAATTACTTTTGAGCCTCTGAGCTTCAAAAATGGAGGGGAAATGATGTTAACAAAGCCTAATCTAATACCATTATTAATATCCTTAAATCAAAGCAGAAATTCTATGCTTACATGACATTTTCTTTGTTTAATTTCAAACACATTGTGGTGGTATACAGAGAGAAAATGATAAACGAGGCATCTACAGTATGTCCAAAAACTTTAAGGATTGAAATGTAGTCTGAACGTATTAAATAGACATACCTGATCTAATGTCGTGGTCTATACCGGCTACCTTCACCACAGCGTTGGCAATGCCTTGCTTTGTGTCTTTATCCCTGATCACACCTTTGATGCCCCTGTGCACCTGAGAGTTGAGAGAGGTAGGTAAGAAGTGAGCCACATCACAGATGCCAGTGGCACAAAGCAAAGAGAGCAGTACAACAAACAAAACAGCAGAATAACACTGACCTGCTCCATGTAGAGAAGAAGAGATTCTTTGTTGTTTTCCCATTCGATAGGAAGTTCACTGGCGTGAGGAAACTTGTCACATGACAACTCTACAGTCACCTCAAAACAGTTGGTGTGAAGGTAACTGAAGTCATTCATGCCTAAAAATATGAGTGAATCAATTATCACAACGAAATTGCAATTATAGTACATTTTAGAGCTTTCAGCCGATATGAGCTAACTGCCGACAATTTTATAATGGCCAATAAATGACAATTAACAAAGAAACAGAGATGGAAGATCATTTGACTAATATATGGGTGTTGTTGTTGTGTACTTAGTCTACCAAAGTGTGTGCTGCCTTTTCAAACTGGCAAGAGTTTTGTTCAAAGTACTATGCATAAAATAAAGTTAATTTTAAATCTGCATTTAAAATGTATTATACAGAGTTTTTGTAGAACTTCAAATGATAGGAATGAAAACAAAATGGAGATTATCATTTTTGGTAAAACTGATTATGATGGGGTTGATGATGCCCTTGGTCCACTAGCCTCATATAGTCACCCTTCTGTCAGAAATTTGGGAGTTATTCTTGACAGTTCATTTAAACTAGACAAACAGAATAAGGTCTGTAGTTAACACTACCTCCTTTCATCTGAGAATTTTAGCAAAGGTAAAGCCCTATCCTCTTCCAAATGAATTTGAGCGAATTATCCATGTGTTTATTACATACTGCAATGCAATAGTCTCTTCATCGACTCATCCAAAATTTTTAAAGTGTTTTTAAAACACTTCAGGGTTTGACTGATTTGTTGCACCATCATGCTCCAGTCAGAGCACTATGGTCAAAGTCGCTGCTCTGGACTTCCCAACTTCCAGAGGTAACAGAGCTTTTTCAGTGACAGTTATGGAATGCCCTGCCTCTCCATATCAGTGCTGCTTAGACCCTCATAAGTTTTAAGTCTTTGCTTTCGACTCATTTCTTTGCATTGCCTTTTAATCCCGGCCGTGCTTGACATTTATTTATATTTATTTTATAGTTAGTCTGTCATGACCCCCCCTGGACTTTGGCCATAACAGGCCTCCGACTGACTTTGCTGAGCGGCCAGCAGATGCCGCCATTGTTTAGTTTTTGATGTGTTCAGTTCGATCTCCCTGTCTGTCAAGTCCTTGTCCCAGCTTCCCAGTGTGTCCTATTGGTTGATCACGGTTTATTAGTTCCCTCACCTGGGTCTTGTTTGTTTCGGTCCAGCCCCCTGTTTCTATTGGTTCTCCCTTCATTAGTTGTTCATTCTTGTTTTCTGATTGGTTTTCCCTTGTCTGATTACTCCTGTTTGATTGTTTGTTTGTTTGGTCCTTTCCCCATTGTCTCTGTCAGTCAACCCTCACACTACCCTCCCCATGTCGGTGTGCTTTGTGTATTTTTGAAGACCAAGAGGAGTGTTTTGTTTGTGGCCCTCGTGCCAGTTTATGTTTGAAGTTCTGCAAAATAAGTCGCTTGCAATCATACCTCGCCTCATAGTCATAGTAATTTATTTTAATATGACTCATTTGAACCTATTTTCTATTCTTATTCTGCTATACATTTTTGTTTGTTGCTTTTATCTAAAGCAATAGTAGTGTATTTCACTCCATGTACAGCACTATAAGCAGGGGTTGTTTGCAAATGTGCTTTCTGAAATCAAAAAGTCATAAAAACATATGTGACTCAATCTGCCGTAATGAGTCGGAAGTCTGCGTTCTATTTATTTAGATACGGGCCGATTATGTTGAAAAACTTAATAAATATCGTTTTTTCCTTTTTAGAGACCAGATTAATTTTGAAGACCTTTTCTTTCATATAAGACCAAATGTTGGTCTTATGTTTTTCAACATAATCGGCCCGTATCTAAATAAATAGAACGCCGACTTCTGACTCATTACGGCAGATCGGGTCACATATATTGGTTGGGCTCTAAAGTTAGGTCCATAAGTTCTTGGACACTGATACACTTTTTGCCATTTTCTCACCGAATGCCAACACAATGGATTTGAATTGAAGTAATCAATCTCTGATGGAAGTATAGACATTCAGTTTTAATTTATGGGAATTAGCAATGATTTTGCATTAAGGTTTCAGAAATGGCTCATTTTAAATCCATTGTGGTGGTATACAGAAGGAAAATACAAAAATTGCATCAATGTCAATGTATTTCTGATCCTGACCATACAAAAACTTCTTGACCTCACAAATGCATGTGTTTGCTCACTTCCTGGGACGGTGTGCCAGTCAGCACCATTGATGATGTTGTTGTGTATTTGGAAGTCCTCATAATGACAGATTCTCCGATCAGGGTTTGCCATCACTAAATTGGTGGAAGCGTAGACGGCCGCCAGCCAACGGAAGAAGTCGTTGTCTGCAGTGGGCGTGTCCTGACGCGGGATCCAGTCTCGGGTGCAGTCGAAGGGGTAAGTGACCACTAGCTCCCCACCATGTAGGTTAGCGCTCAGGACAAAGGGAATATCCTGCATCCAGCTTATTACTGCCCGGGTCTCTGGAGCAACCTTGCACAAACACAAAGAAAAATTAAACAAAAAGTGTGTATTTATTTTAATTCATATAAGAAAGTGTTACTCTAAAAAATAAGTGTCTGAATCAGAGTGTTTGTAGGGACGTTCATAGTCGGTGTAAAGTGAGTCTTTGAAATTCTAAAGCATGAACAACTGGCAAAGCTTAAGTCAAAGTGTCCAATATTAGAGCATGGTTCAGTTGCTTTCTCACTAAAGCAACTGTGGAAGCAAAAATGCACTGTAAAAACATTCATTATCATACATCAAGAAAATGATTGTAATTGGAGCGTATGTGTGTGTGTGTGAGAGAGAGAGAGATTGCTTGTTCAGCAGTGTTTTGTTTTTTGTGGGAGGCCCTGACAAAGGGGGATTCAGCTCAAAGGAAGTGCTCACATTCTTTAAAGATAGGCCTAACCCCAGTTTCTCAGTGTGAGAGTGTGTATGTGTAGGCTCAGTGTTTTTGTGTTTGAAGTCTGAAATCTAATCACTTCATTTTTCCAGGGTTTATTAATTCAATTTTGGATCTAAATAAATCAAAACAATTGGAGTGCTATGAACTCACATTTGCTTTAGGCTTTCTTGTGCTTAGGCAGCCAGCTCACATTCTTCTATAAAATTCAGTAAACACTATTAGTTATATCAGTTTGTTGGTTTTACTCCTTTGAAAGTTACTTCCTGAGAGTCTAGTTACTCGGATTCAGACTTACAGTTTCTCAATCACGATTAAAGGGATTTATTTGACATAAACATTTGTGGGTGGCATGGTGCACAGTGGTTAGCGAGAAGGTCCCTGGTCAGCCGTAGGGCCTTTCTGTGTGGAGTTTGTGTGCCCTCTGGGTTTTCTCTGGGTGCTCCAGTTTTCTCCAAAAGCATGTACTATATGTTGATTGGTGACTCTAAATTCGCTCAGGGTTGGTCCCTGCCCTGCTCCCCGTAGAACACTGGGATAGGTTTCGGTCGTCGCAACCCCGATAGGAATTAAGCGGTTCGGAAAATTAATGAATGAATAAAAATGTGTGTGAGAGAAAGATAAGAGAAAGAGAAAGATAATGAGGGTGATACAGTGCATACAGTGGCATTCGTTGTGGTGTAGTACTCTGGCATGGGGATGTAGTGATTGCTGACTTTCCTCTTGTCAGTCGCCAGCTCCTTAGCATCCCACATGATGTTGTTGAGGTCAGGGAAGTTGTGGTTCATATCTATCCCCTCGTAACTGTAACGACCTAATGCCCAGCCGGAGAGCTCAGACCCCTGTAGCACACACACACACACACAAGCCACTATTGACCAGCACTAGTATCAGCACCTCTGTCATGCAGATCTCCATATTTTCATTAGGCAATACCTTTTCGTAAGCTGCCTCATATCCATCGGGGTTCATGGACGGCAAGAGGTGGATTCGTGTGTCTTTCACCAGCCGTACTATGCGCTGATTGCCTCGTTTGTACTCACGGCAGATGTACTGCATGAGGTTCAGCAGAAGTTCCCGACCCAAAGCTTCATTGCCATGCATCCCAGCGACATAGCGGAACTCCGGCTCACCTACACAACGTAAATAGCTTGCATCAGGAGTCGGCCAGTGTTTACGTCTATGATCTACAACATTTCTACATTCTGTTTACCATTTCCCCGCTCTCTAAGAGCAATCATTTTTATTTCTGTTTTCAGAAATTTCTGTCCTTTCCAGATCCTGGGCTCTTCTATTGAAATTTGCTTTGGTTGTATCAATAATAAAACACAGATGGTTACAAAAATTTGTCACACAGATGGTTGAACTGTGAGTGAAATCATCTGTCCCAGAAAATATCTCTTATGTAATTTCTGTTTTAAAGAGAGTGTCCAGGAGGACATGAAAATGGGCCTCTTTTACATAAACACCATTGAATTGGCGCCTGGATACCAGGGGAATTATGTGTGGTCTGTGGAAAAGCTTGCATATTTGCCACTGAGGCATAATCCAGCACAGTACAACTCCACATCGAACCATATTATACAGCTTTTTTACTGCAGTAAAAAAGTACCCATGTGTTCATTTAATATATATTATATGCACTACAGCAAGGTATATTCCAGCTGTGTTTTGGAAACCATACTTAAGTATAAGTAAAGATTCCATTCAATCACAATCAATTACTCAAATCACCAATTACAGCACTATATAAGTAAAAATACTTAAGTAATGAATGTATAAAAAGCGCAGAGGTGGTGATATTACGCCAGTTAGTTGTAAAAAGAAAAACAAAAGGGTGCAAAATGTAGCAAGTAGTCACATTTACCATAAAAATGTGCTGGAATAAAATATACATTACTTCCATGTAAATGTAGCCAAGCACATTTATTGCATTTAGCAGACACTCTTATCCTGAGTGACTTACATTTGACTAATTACTATAAAGGACATCACAGGGTTAATTGTCTTTCTCAAGTGAAAGTAAGTGAATATTTGTCACTGTGAACACACCACAGCACAGCACACAGTGCACCACAATGAAATGTCACCTCTTCATTTGACCCTTTCGTGAAGGAGCAGTGTGCAGCTGACATAGGCAGCGCCTGGGGAGCAGTGCTTGGGGACGGGACCTTGCTCATGAGCACTTCAGTGGTAACTTTACCGATATGGGATTCGAACCGGTGACCTTCTGATCACACGGTAAACACTCTAACCCTTATGCCACCATCTGCCCAACCACACCATTGCACCACCACCACCACCGTCGCAAGCAGAAAGTGAAAGTTGCTGATATCGATCATCCTCATTACAAAGTTCTCAAAATTAATACTTAAGTAGAGTAATGAAGTGCAGTTACTCACTTTCAACCCCAGTATATTGTAATAGGTTCAAGCTGTCCACATCTCTCACTTACCCAGCTCATGTTTTCCAGGGTTATCTGAAATCTCCATGACATAGAGTTTTAGCCCCAAGTAACTCTTTCCGATAGTATAGATGCGTGTGATATCTGGACACTCGTCATTCACTGCCTTCAGTAACTACATAAACAACAACCAATCTCAGTTCATTTTGTGACGATATTTGGTTAAAACATCAGGCCTCAGAAAATCAGAAATCAGAATGCATCTAATGCAACATCACCTTTCTCATCTCATTATAATTATGGTGTCTGAAGTCCAAATTGTCCGTAGAAGTCCTTATTGATTCCGAGGGATACTGCTGATCAGGATCTACAGACAAAAAGAACAATAGCTATATTTCATTAAAGGAATTATTTGTCTCACTAAAGCAAAAAGATAGTCCAGGATTTGGGGGAAAATACTGAAACGTTCGCTGTCCATGCAGCTGTTTACAATGCACAATATATACACAGTTGTGGTTTGTGGCCTACATAATTGTTCCAGGTCTGTTTGGTCTACTTTACACTGTCACAGTCTTTTGATTTAGACTTGCAGAAGATGAAAGCAAAGTTCTGCTCCACATAGCATTTTGACTGTCACATCCTCAACGCCTATGCCTCAACTTTGGCAGTCCAAGCCACACTGAGCCTACACTACAGGGCAAAAAATGAGGCAAGTATAATTACTTTTTTGTTTAACAAATCCAGGTGAAATCAGTAACAGTGTTTCACAATATTGTATGCATTGTCTGTAGCCAATGTACAGTTTAGAAAGGGACGACGATCATCTTTAGGAAGCTGTCTTACAGCTTTTCACAGTGTGCTGCATCAGTGCTGTTCCATTCGTGTCTGATTGCTTCCAACAACTAGTCAGTGCTCCTAAATTATCTGCCGTTAAGTGTGGTCTCAATGTGTGCTAATGTGTAACTCAGACTTATGTAATTAGACACTAATTACATAATACATACATACTAATTACCAGAGGTGGAAAAAGTACTAAAAGTATCTTTACTTTGCTTAAATTATACTCAAGTAAAAGTAAAAGTACCCATCTAAAAATCTACTCGAGTAAAAGTAAAAAAATACTTAATTTAAAATTTACTTTGAGTAAAAGTTACTTAGTTACTTTCAATTACTTGATGTAAAAAGGACTAGTCATAAATCCAATCCAGCGCTAGTTGTTTTTAATCAACTTTTCGGCAGTATAATGTGCAAACTTTGATCAGACCACCCCATAAAACCTTTTCAAGTACAAGTGGCATAAGTTGCATAACCAAACTCAAAGTGTCCGGGACACTCACATTTTAAAGACAACTGAGCGATTCCATATTAACACTGTGTAACACTTTTATAGAAAATATAATTGACAAATTAACTGCATAATGTTTACAACCTGTCGAGAGGTATAATGTACAAAACTACCTCTTGCTCGGCAGCAGCCATCATCCAACGATAGGCTACATTAAAATAGCGGGAATGCCGCATGCAAACGCCCAGGCAATTTCCTTTCAGTTCAGGCGGATTGTTTTTTTCCCGCATTTCATTTTTTACTCAGTAATGGGGAGGTTTTCCAATGCAGCGAAGTAAAATACTTGGGTCAAAATGTACTTGGGTAAAAGTAAAATTACCTATTTCAAAAACTACTTAAAAAATTACAAATTACTCACAAAAACTACTCAGTTATAGTAACGTGAGTAAATTTAATTCGTTACTTTCCACCTCTGCTAATTACAACTAGACTCTGCCTGCTCTCACCAGCCATTCCACACCAAAATGTCCACTAGATGTATACAATATTGTGTTACATGGTTGCCCCCCGCTTACACTGTTCTTGCACTTGTTCAAATAAAAAGTACGTATGGAAACTGTGATAAACTCTCTTTGCCTCATTTTTGTCCAGCAGTGTAGGTTTGCTTTCTCCCTTTAACCTTATTTAGGATAGTTTATCACTCGCTATCAGTTACACGTTTCAAGTTTAGTTTGATTGTCACTTAGTTAATTCATTGTCTGTTTTGTTTGTGCATTGGCCATGTTATTTTGTGTGCATGTTCAGTTTAGTAAGCTCATTTCTTTTTATTGCTTTTAATTTCTAAGAATTGACCTGCTGTTTTTCTAGACTTTTATTTGCTTTAATCAGTTTGATTTTCGAAACCAGCTTCACACTGAGACGTGTGGGCCTGTCCTTGTGTATGCATATTTTCTGTTCTTTGAATTCTTATAAAACCCTTGTGTTCAATTTGAGTCTTCTGATTTATTTGCAGCAACAACATCAGACATGTAAGGACAGTTAGATTTTACAGTAAATATGTTTCTGCTGTTAGCATAGTGGTGGAAGGTAAAACCTGGCATGGAGCAGCCCAGGATTTCAGCCCTTAGGCAGATAGTGCCATTGATGAACCAGCTCTGTGGGTTGATGCGGATGTATTGGGCCACTGTAGGCTCAGGGAACAGTGCCAGCACGGGGGTCTCTTGGTCCTTACTCCCCTCAAAGACCTATATGGACTCAGAAATAGTTTAAACATTTGGAAAAAAAACCATTAAATACAGTTGTCCAACAGAATATAAGTCCATACTACTCTTTTAGCTGTAATCTCATAGGCTAATAACACTGGTCTTATTGTAGAAAACTGAAAAAAAACCAACTCACCGCCTCCTGTGACCTATTCATGCAGGGGCTCCAAATCACTGAGTCATTACTAAACTGAACCTTGTATGAAGTGACCCAGTCCATCCTTAAAACATAAACACAGATAATCAAAATGTATGCAGATACAAAGCAGAGAATGTCAGTATTTAAATGTTTGAGTTTTGTCAGCCCAATAATTTAGTGTCAATACTGTTGAAAGAGTGTATTTAGGCTGAATGTGCATCATTAAATTTATTGTGGTTGTGAACTAAAAGGTTCAGAGTAGAACATTCATTCTGACCTCCAGATGGAGCTCCTGCCCTGCAGAATAACTCCAGTAAAAAGTGTGGGTCTGAGTGCATCCAGCTGCAGCCACTGGTTATAATCTTCCAGTCCAGCACACCAGGCACCATCATACTCATCTCCATCCTCCAGCCCTGACTACATAATATAGATAAATATTTATGCACACACACATTCCCATCCGAACGCATATGTCTCGAAGAGATAGATTTGTATAGTTAAGTGATTTCCTCTCTCTCTTACACACACATGTACTCAAAATTTAAGTAAGACATTCCTTACAAAGAAAATAACTCCACCAAAAGTTAAGTAAGCCACTCAAATACTATTTGGCTGAATGTACCTGATAGTACTTGAATATGTGTGCTATTACAGAACTTAACAAAAGTTAAACAAAAAAACCCACAAGTGTTATTTATATGTCTAGGCAATTAATGTGCTAAATGTAACAAGTAATGTCATGTAAAAAGGCCAGATCTCCACAGCACACAGTAAACCAGTTCATGTTTTTTGGGGTTATCTAAAATCTCACTCATTCATTCTCCATGACATAAAGATTATGTAACTCACTCTCTCACACACACACCACTAACCACATCAACTGATCCTACAACACTGTATCTGTCATCATACCATTGTGCATAATTTTCCTAAAAACATGACAGCGCACAGTGTGCTGGCTAACCTGAATGTTAAGCCGGGCCCTGTGGGGGCCTAAGCCACTATCCAGAGACGAGGATGCCTGAAACTGGTAATCAGACACCTTCAGAGACTCCAGCCCCAAAGGTGGACAGACTGTGGGGGGAAGACACAGAGACCCAGAAGGGGTGATGGGAGTAAGGAGTGAGTACTCAAGACAGGAATGTAGGGAGTTTTCAATGGAAAAAAACAGTTACTTACATGGGACTGACAAAAAAATTTCATATTAAAATGATTTGCATATTGCAGAAGAAAGCAGATAGAGAGAGAATGTTTGACCTTAAATGGTCGCAGCTTAATAGGACATGTAAATGCTCTGATTAAGGGCTTGACCTAACACAAAGCACATTTCCTCTGCTTTTAATGTTGAATACCCGGAAATAATTGTATTTAATGTTTACTGAGCAATTCAGAAAACCTCTTCATGTTACACAAGCTTGTTCTAATTTGCATCATACCTTTGTTTTACATACAAATTTAGTCAAAAATGTCTTCAAAAATGTATAAACAAAAAGACTTTCATTTAATGGTTTCCACTTGTTTTACAAGTTTTACTCTATTGTAGTATATTGGTCAACATTTTTTAGTATCAGTATCTACTCTGAGTGTCTAAGGCAACATCACTTTTCTATCTGATTAAAAAGCAAATCAGTGTTCTTGATCGACGGACAAAACCGACTTCCATCACTCGACAACAGCATGAAGAAATTTCGGTACAAATGGAAAAACCAACTGAATGTATGCAAACCACATCAAAACGAATATGTTCATTAACAATGTGAATTTGCCATTTCCAAAAGTTCCCTCCCTCCCCAAAACCTAAAAGATTTTTGTAACTCGCCTGGTTTTGATAAAGATTCGGTGTCCGTCTTTTCGGGCTGCACATCCTGCGCTGCTGACGCGTTGCTTCGCGCCTGAGGCTCCTCCGTGCTGAAGCGGTCAGGTTCGGTCTGATTATAGTCACTGTTATTACGTAAGGACACAAATGAGTCGTTAAATACAGAATTAGTCACATTACTTTCCACTGTCTCGTTATTAAATGCTGTGTAAAAATCTACTAAGTGTATCGTTATTGCCAGACTTATGTATACGGCTTGTCTGAACATTGTGCTTCTGCAGCAGTAATGATACTTTTTTGGGTCAAACAAGAGTTTAAAAGCTGGCCCCCAAAAAGAACGCCCCAGTAACCTAATACAGCCATTACCGTAAAGTGTGTAGTAGACGCAGTGGTATCTGAATAATCACCCCTTGTTTGTTTAGGTAATAGATTGATGGGATATTGCTTAATGTAACGGTTTGTTATAATGGTGCATACAAGAAGCATATGCACAGAAGAGCATGTGCGGGGACACAAAGACCCAACCATCTATTTAAACCCCGAACTCTTATGCTAAGAGAAAACATCGAAAATGTCTTTTTTTTTTAGATAAAAACAAATTCCCTAAACATTATAGACTCCATAGACTTTGTGAGCTAAACTGAGAGTACATTTCCATTGCTTTCATACAAAATACTTTTCAGTGACAACGTCCTCCAAACGTCCTGTTGTATGTGCAAATTACTGTATACAGTTAAAGTTTGCTGTTTTGTCCTTTTTAGATTTTTGTATTGAATATAATAATGCATTTTTAGTAGATGACTGTAATTTATTTTTTATTTTACATTAAATTACACGTACTGTTATTGTGTTACTTTTAGTTTCTGTGTGAAATATAGGATGAATAAATATGCATTTTGCTGTACTTTAAGTTGTTTTGTACTCTTAAAGGAGAGAGTGTGTGCTGTAGTTACGGCAGCATAATTGACTTTTGAGTGAAGTGTGAAGTGTTTGAGTGGTCCACACGCCTAAACACGAAGTCAGCTAGTGTGTTCAGGCGTTGGGTTCTAAGTGTTAAGTGTTTTGAAAAATGAACTAGATATTGAGACAATTGTGAAAGTCTTATTTTTCTTTCGGTTTCTCCCGTTAGGGGTCGCCAGCGGATCGACTGCATCGTTGTTCGCATTTGGAACTGGCAAGAGTTTTACACCTGATGCCCTTCCTGGCACTTATCCTCTACATTTATCCGGGCTTGGAACACCGGCACCAAAAAATTACACTGACTCGTGTATCCCCAGTGGCTGGGCTAAACTATTGTGAAAGTAAGAAAATGTAACAACTTAGTCACATGACGGGCATGTGCCGCGAAGCTTCATACGTCATTTCCACGTCACAAGCCTGAGCCGCTACTCGTGCCTTTAGTGGCAGCTGCTTCCTGGTTTCGAATTCACGTATATCATCACTAGAGAAACGTCCTGGGCGCGCCTCCCGCCATTAAGTCGGCGTATTACATTTCAAATAGAAAGTAAAGCTGCATTTTATGGACGCTTTTCACATATGCGTACAAAAAAGAGATCGTGCTCACTTCCGAATCACATGCAGTGAAGGTACGGGACTCTGGGTATTACCATTCCATTACCAGAAAAGCTGAAAGATAACCTTAGTTAGCTAGCCTAGCTCGTGTATGCGCGGCTGTTCTTTTTTTAGCCGTCATCAGACACAACGCGGTTTACGCACAGGAAGTACTAAGCTACAGGTAATAACAAACCTACTGTTCAAACAAAGAGAAACGACATTAACACTTGCCGTGAACGCTGGAAAATGCCTTGAGCGCGCCAACGTTAACTTAATGATTGGTTACGTAGTTCAGTAGGGGTTAAGTAGTAGATTTAAAGCTTTGTTGACATTAAGTTACGTGCATTTGTTCAAGCAACCCAACCGCCAAAATTGCGCGTACCATGCACCGCGTAGCTACTATATGTAGCTTCTCTATTTTTGTTTTAGGATATCCTAAATGCTAACTTCCGCCGTTAGCATAATGTTTTATTTACACGAACTCTGTCTCGAATCGAGTTCATTAGCATTGCGTCAGCTATTTTAGCAGCTCCAAAGTGTGACCGGAGACACTTGCGTTTGACTGAAGGCGGCAAGTTGAACAGACTGTGGATAGAATCATTGGAGGGTCAGTCCCAGCTTTGATCTTGTCTGATAAAGATGTCCTACAGAAACTTGTGACCTGACCTGAAGATGCCCATAAGTGGTGCAGATGAGATATGCAAGTTTAATGAATGGCATAGTTTTGTGTTCAATCTACTGTCATATTTAGTTTAGTATTAGTTTCATCTTTACAGCTCCAGTGACATATTCTTATATCATCACAGGTGTGGATCCCTACTGATTTACCAGTTGTGCTATACCCCAGCTATGAGGAGGTATACATAAACATAGAAAAGAAAAGACCAGCCAGTTTGTTATCACATGTCATGCTTTGGTACATGTATTCCAGACATTATATGTTTTTCTTTTAGACTGAGCTGTGTACTTGCTTACCTGTCGTCATGTACCCTAGGAGACTTCTAAGGACACTGGTTTACTTTTCACCAATTTAAAATGACAAGTAACCTGAAAGAACGCATAACCTCTATGGGTGAGCGATGCGCTTGAGAAATACTTGGAGTGATTGGTTTGCATGAAATTGTAAATTGTATTTTTTTCAGGCCAAATCAGTCTTGCTTTATCAACTAATACAACCATGGTGGTATGGTGATTACTATGCGTCAAATCTATCTCGAAAAAGTGCACGATCTCTAAAAGCAATCGAATCACTTCAGCATTACTGCTTCCACAAGTTTCTTCTGGCGCTTGGAATTGCATGTTCCAAAGAATGGCATGCCGACTACTTTAGAGTGAAGGGTGTTGCATGCATGAGACTGCTGCTATTCTGGCATACATTTAATGGCAGAAAATCGAAATAGTAATCCTCCTCAAATGACTGTTGCTACAACATTGCTATAACACTTGCACAATTTTTGCGCTGCTACTATTTATTTGCACAACCATTGAACATTGAATGTATATATCACTGGTCACCTTCTAACTGACTGTATCTGCACAAATTATTGAAAAGTATCGCACAGACTCTAGTTCTCCACTGCTGTTATAATATCTGCACAAACCTAATCCAACTTAAATGTTAGTCAGACTTTTTAAGAGATATTGTTTTATTAATAGACTGGATATAGAATTTTTGTTTCATATTGAAACTAACCTATTGTTACTAACCTCATGCAAATTCGGTGTAAAACTCAATTTCCTTTTTGGAGGTTAATACTGCATCCAAATTTTCTCTCTTTCTACTTCTGTTTCTCGTTTAACGTGTATATTTAATACTTCATTTCTAGTTTAAAATGTATATTTTGTATTCTGTTTATATATTGTTTATTCTATATGCCTTATTTGTTTTTTTGTTCTGTTTCTTGTTGCACTGTGAAAACTGGAGCCACGTCGTCTCGTCTCTCTGTATATCTGTACAGTATATAGCAGAGATGACAAAGTTTACTTTGATTTTGACTTCGACCTATAGGACAAACGTAACTATTTCTTTTGTTCCAGTTAGAGACTTCATTCCACTTGGTGTCAGTCGGCGTCACAGTGTTAAAGACACGAACTCACCTCATCCAGTGGCAGGTCAACTACCTAAGGAGGTTGTGAAGAAGCATGAATGCACGCTGGAACCCTTAAAGTCACTGCCAGAACATATGATGCCTCTCAAAAGTCCATGGCAGGAGCAGAGAAGTACATCTGCTAAAGCATCTCCGTCAAGCTTGAATAACAGCTCTGAAGGAGACAAGGACATATTCTCCAATAACAACGTGCCCTTGAAAAAACTGCAAGTTTATAATGTCAGTAATCACAGTAAAGAGGGCTTACTCCAGCCTACGTCTAAAAAACAGCACATTACACACAATGCCAGTTCTAACAACAGAGAGACTGCCTTAAATATTTATAAGGAACTAAACCAGAACCTCAAGGTAATCCAAAAAATTATTACCGTTTTATTGTTATAATATAATATTATACTTCTAATATATCTGCCACAACTACTGTAGTATTATTACTGAGTAGTACTCCACTGTAACTGTAAGGCTGTCATTCCTAATATTTTGAGTCTCTTATCTGTGTCTTATCTAAGTCTCTTATTTGTATTAATTCAGATTAGCCACAGTTATTGTTAATGATGTCTAATGATGTGTAATCTTGGCTGTTAAGGTTGGAAATAGCGTGTTACCTACATGGAGTTTTTCTCAGCATCAGAAGCCTACAGCATCCACCTTCAGGTCTGCAAATCAGAGCCCCACTTCATCAGCCCCTCTGAAGGCCTTCAGCAGTCCTGGCAGTAGGGTCGAGCAGTGCAGCCAGCAGTCTAGTGAAAAGAAGGGTGATCTGCTGAATGGGAATCACAACCTTCTGCCCCTCAGCTATGCTTCTGTGCGCAGAGTGAGAGCGCTTTCTGACTATGATTTTAAAACTGTGTTTTCTTGAAGCATTAAATCATGTGCATTACGCAATGTATTATGTTAATGTGGACTACATTAATTGGGGGTGTAATGGTTTTGATACAGTCTTAGAACGCTGTTTGGAACACTGCAGTGGATTTAGTTCTATTTATTTAGTTGTATTAATATATGTATTTCTCATATAAATGTGTATTTAGTGTTCAAGAATGTTTCTAACCATTTCTCCTTGTTTTTACAGAAAGAAAGCACACAGCCATCTACACAAGGTATGATACTAGATACATTCTGTAGCAAGTTATATGATCAAATAAGGCTGTGCAATTAATCGAATTTTAATTTCAATTTCAATTTCAGCTCCAAACAATCACAAAAATAATGTAATCGACAAAAACAATTATAATTACAATTATTTTGCCACATTACGCTCTGCAAGTATACTCATATTTTGTCTTGTGTTCCGAATGACACACGCACGCGCACTAACGCACCTTCCGAAGACTGAACGCACGTGTGTGTTCTGGTGGCGGTGTACAGTCTGAGCGGGTAAAGATGGCGGAAGGAGGAGAGCAGCATAAAGTCTTAAATAGTAACACAAAGTAAAGTGTTAAATAATCGTGATTTCAAGATTGACCAAATTAATCGTGATTATGTTTTTTTTCATAATCGAGCAGCCCTACGATCAAAGACAATTTACTTCATCATATACATTTTCTGTATATAATACCGTACTTTTAAAAATGTTTTGATTCAAGTGCATATTCGAAAATTATTGAAATTCAAATTCGAAAATTATTGAAATCGTCATGCATTTCAAAGCTTTCTTCATTTTGTCAACAGCAAACAAATTCCTGCCTTTGAAGAGAGAAAGAAATGCCAGTACAGGTAGCAATGGCGAGAGCAAGAGATTCTGTCATGAGGATGTTCGGCGGACTACCTCTCTTCCAAGTGTCAATTCGACCCAGGATTCTTCAATTTGCAGCTCGGCGCCAAAGTATGACAAAACAGTCTCCTTGAAGGAGGAGCCTATGTTGGCACAGAAACAGCAGTGCTCTCCAGCTTTGGCTGGGAAAGAGAAAGCGAACACTTCAAGCGGTTTAGCCAGACAGCTATTCAAAGAGCCAAGCAGGGAGCCAAGGACACACAGTTTGAAACCCCATACGGCAACGTCTATAATTCCTGTAACTAATACACATCAGCCTGTGAAGCACATCAGGACAGTGAATCAAATGGAGGAGGTGGACAGGGCTGATAAAAATAAACGTCTGTTGTCTTCGTCACCCTATCTTGACCATTGCCCCTCAGTTCTCAGCAAGCTTGCGAAAAAGCACAGTGATGAAGGAGACTCACCTGTTACCTCACATCCAAGCTGCTTGCCAGACTATGTGCACTCCTTAAAGATCAGCTCTCCTTCATGTGATTCAGAACCTACATCTAGCTCATTGAGTCTCAAAGAGACACCGAAGGCTTATGAACAAAAATCAGATCCGCATACCAAGCCCAAAGACAGCGCACCCTCCCTACCTGTCATTCAGGATGGAAAGGAAAAGAGAGAACCAGCATGGAAGAATCTAGATTTGGATATTGATGATGAGGATATGCCTTTGGGCCCTGCTTTGAGCCTCAGTAGCACTGACAGCAGCAGCAGCGAAGAGCAGCTAATATCCCTGAAGGAGATGCTGGACCGCAGTGCCCGCGTATACACCACTCCTGAGAAAGACAGGTTCTCTGAACCGAGCACTTCCACGGTCAACACAGTACGTGCCTGTTATCTGCTGTGATTTCATCATAATGCATGATTGCTTAAGAGTTGACAAAAGGTCACTTGGCAATTTTAAATTTTCAGAATAATATTAAAAGTGCTTTGTTGTCTTCCTCTTACTGAAGTACTTCCAAGCGTTGTATTTATATTAATGCTGTTTTAATTTGTTTTTCCTTTAGCCAGAGGATATTAAACATAAACCTACAATGTACAAATACAAGAACACACTGGAACAAATGCTGAAGGAAAAAGAGCAAAATCAAAAGTAAGTCATAAGTCATGTGTTGTAAGACAGGGGTTAAGTTTTAATTGATAACAGTGGGTATATGGAAATTACATAACAAGGCCTGATTAATATTATGTACCAAAACTTATTTGAAATCTTTAGGACCAAAGAGCTTGAAATACAGATGCTTCAGAATTGTAAAGAAGATCTGCTAAAACTGGATGAAGAGGACAGAAGCGAAAATGCAGAAGAAATACTTTCTCGAGAGCAGAGGTATATATTTTGTCTTTGACCGCATCTTGCATGTTGGTGCAACTGAACAGTATAAAGCTTGTCACTTGACCTTACCTTTGTTTTGTTGCAGAGAGTTCTTAGAAAAATTCTCAGTCACTTCATGTGTGATCAGAGACGTCCACCCCGGCGAGGAGCTGTTCACGTTGGCCAACTTCGGTCGACTCTTTGACCACCAGCGTTTGGACCTGAGGAACATTAATGTGACCCCAGACAACAGAGCCCAGCAGTCATTGCTGCAGTACGAGTCATCATTTCCTTCAGGCTTATGCATACAGAACATAAGCTATAATTATTAGAAATCTGAATAATAGTGGTGTCAGTAGTGTTTCTAAATAGTGCACCATCTGGGAAACTGCACTAAAAGGCAGTGCTATTTTTGTAATTTGCAATAGCTGCTGCATTGTAGTTATTTGTAAGGACAAGAACTGGATACAAATTGTTGTTAAAGTGTTTTTTATCTCGGCTGATTTTGTTCATATGTAGAGCACATCCCGAGGATGTCCTGCTGCTATTAGGTGCAGGATTGGTTAGGAGAGCCTACTGTTCCTATCCATGTCAGCCTGAAGTCACACACTGGCTTTTTAAGGTTAGTCCTTCCTCCACTACACCATTCTACACCAAGAAGCTTAATGAAGTCATATTTCGCAGCACAGTGTGCTTTTTAGCCTGTATTATCAGATTTTGGAATACTAGATTTCTATTGTTCATGTGCAGTCTTTTAAGAAAATTACATTGAACAGTACAAGCAGCAGTGGGTAGTAAAGCGTTACAAGTAACACAGGTGAGTAAATAAGTCGTTGTTTTGAAGAACACTCCTTAGGAAAAAAGGAATAAGCTGTAAATTTACTCTTTCTCAAGTTAATATTTGAGTAAGTAATCTACTTTATACTCAGTTGCATTTAGAACGCGACTCTGTCTCTAATTGTGCACGAGTGGTATCATAGGCTGTGGAGTATACCTATGTAGGTCCCAAAGCTGTAACACTGCTGCAGTTTCAGGCCGGATTTAAAATGACCGTTAGTGGGCAGCTGCGACACCAGATGTCATTCAGTCACTGTTTCACTCACTGTTTTACTCTCTCATTTATTCACTCACATAAACCCTCTCTCATTCACATAGATTCTTTCTCACACAGCCACTCACAGTCTTCAGATACAGATAAGCTGTATGTAGAATGAGAATATAAAACAACTATTTGTTAAATGTCTGTGAACTGTTAACATATTCCAAATGTATGGCAGACAAGAACAGAATGAATTGTTTCATTAAAACTTGAAAGGTAACTGATTTACTTGATTAAAAAAAGATGGGGGATATGCTGTTTTGTTACTTGTGTTATTGAAATATATTAAAATTAATTTTATTTGTAATTTGAGTAACTTAATAACAAAATACTTACTCTTAGTCTAACTTGAGTAGGTTTTTCAAATAGAAGTTCTTATTTTCACTCAAGTAATTTTTGGAGAAAGTAATAGTACTTATTTTTAGTACATATTTTCAGCACTCTGCCCACCACTAGTAGAGTAGAAGTCAAATTACTGTTAGACCTCTAGCCATCACACATCACAGACATTTGTAGCCTGATATATAGTGTAAGAAAAAATCTAGTGGCGGCACTGTGGCGCAGTGGTTAACGCCGCCTCGAGAAGTTCCTGAGTTCGATCCCTGGTCGGCCTTAGGGCCTTTCTTTGTGGAGTTTGCATGCTCTCCCTCTATTCGTATGGGTTTGGTCCCCCCGCGACCCCAGTTGGGATTAAGCAGTTCATATAATGAATGAAAAATCTAGATGAAATTCTTGCCTGCTTTAGATTATGTGCTTGTGCAAGCTTTTTCACACCTTTGGCATTCTCGTGAATGAAATTGCAGATGATGTCGGTCCATCCGAGCCCCAGCACCTGTGCACAAATTCTAGAGGCCCTGACAACACTCGCCCTGTCTGCTGCCCAGCACATAGGTAAGATTGCGACCTGACTCACGAGAGCTTTTTGTATTTTAATGCATAACATATATATATATATATATAGCTTGTTTTTGTGTGTCCTAGTGGAGAGAAACAATAGGAAGTTTCAGGTTTGGGTGCCCAGCTTACAGGATGTGGCACAGGTCTTCCTCAACATGGGTGTGTCGTTTGTTAGTTTGTTTCCACACGAGGCACTGCAACCCACTTTCACTGAAGGAGATCTTCTGTGAGTATCGCATCACATCACATTCAGCAGTATCCCAAAATCACTCACGTGTTGTAAATGGAAATTTAGTGTCTGATGATGATTCCTTAGTTACTGAGCAGCACTTGATTTTAAGTGCAAATAAGTACATGCATGCAAGCACTGCTTCCTGAAAGAAAAAAAATGGTAGTCATAATAATTTTGTGTCATGTCTTTCTAGTGAGAATGTGGAAATCCAACCTGACAGGCCAAAATATGCAGACGAACCGAGCTTATTTCCAGTGCACAATTTTGAGAATATAATCAAGGTGATCTGGTTGTTTTTTTTTTTATTCTAAGCTGTTTTTGATTAAATGATGCATGTGTTCTTTTTCTGTTGCTCATGTTTGTTATATGTCTGTGTGTGTCCTCAGTACTTGGCCCTGTGTGTTGCCTTGTGTCCAAAAGCCTACACTGATGAAGAACTGCTGTTACTGTTGACCATGGTGTGTAGAGTCAGTCTGGAAACCTGCTTACAGCTGCTGCCTCCTGCCGAAATCACTTGTCTTCTGGAACACCTTATCAGGCACATGGCAAACTGGGAAACACAGGTTTAACTAACGCACAAACACAGCTGCATCTTTTTCTCTTTGTGTGTGAGGCACTCACTTTGATTACTAATATTAGATCTAGATCCTTAAAAATCCATGAAAATCTGGCAAGTCATAGTTTTCCTAACTTTAGGGCACAGTCAAGTCTTCATAAACCTGCTAAACCATTTTAATATAAAGAGCTATATAATAAATATAATAGAGAGTCATAAACTAGGGATGCATGATAATGGAATTATTGGCCGATGCCTATATCCGATATTTTCATGATTATATCTGCTGATACCAATGCCGATAAATGAGAAAGTCAAAGCGGAGCATGAAAGCAGACAGACTTGCGCCTGTAAAAACAAGATATTTTGCTTGCCAGTGTTCCACTGCACGCCCAGAATTTTGCCACAAAAATAACGTCATATCGCTGACATTTGTAACATAATTTGCACGTAAAAGTCACTTCACCCCCTATGTGTTGTACCAAGTCAAGTAGGGCGTGGGACACTCCATGTGCACTACTCCATGAGTCCTTAAGTTACAACCCCGACCATTTCCTGAGATACATATTACTGCATCGAAATCTTTTTAGTTTTGTGCAGGTAGATTTAAGCGCGCAAAGACGAGATTTGCCACAAAACAACACCATACATTTATACAGGCCTTATAAAATTCCACCTCGGACTTTGGACATGCAGGCGATGTACAAGCAATGCTTCATCAAATATCAGCTGAAAAAATCTGGCAAATCCGATGCCAGTGACTTAAAAAAGCAAATATCGGGCAATTCTGATATGATTCTGATATCGTGCATCCCTGTCATAAAAAGATACCTCCTGGGGTGCTCTGTTCACTTTTTAAGTTAATGTTCTGTGATTCCAGTTTCCTCAGATTTGTCAGACTCTAGCTGACCTGAGTGAAGACCACCACAACCTCAGACGGTTGGTGCAACTCCTGCCATATAATGCCCGAGGAAAGTGAGTGCAATCATTTGATGTGCTTTTATTGCTGTTGTTAAGATTCAGTGTTACAAATAATCTGGAATCTGGTCTCTCTGGTGTTTTCCTTTGTCTTTGCAAAGGCGTTTAAGGAGACATCTGAGCCTGTCAATCATCTCAAAACTGCTAAATGGCAGATGCACTTACATACCAGAATGCACAGAATTCCAGGTGAGAGAAACAAGTTTAATTTGACATGTTTTTATAAAGGTCAGTTAGATGCAGTGGTAATGACTTGATTGAGACTGGAGAACATCTTGCCGTTGCACACATCCATTCTACTTGTTTATTTTTTCCTCTTTATCCTTTTTAATGTGCACTGTTGTAGCTTGTAGTCATTTACCATAGCCATATACTGTATTTACTTTTATTTATCTATATGAAATAACAACTGCAATATCAATATCTAGATAAAATTCATCCTGATGAATTTTATCTACAACCCCAAATCAGAAAAAGTTGGGACGGTATGTTAAATTAAAATCAACTTGAAAACAGTACTTTGTTAAATTATCTTTGACCTGTACATTGAAAACAATACAACAGCACATTATTTAATGTGTTCCTCCTGAATTTTATTGTTTTTTCAAAATAAACATGTATTCCAATTTTGGTTCTTGCAACACATTTAAAAAAAAAGTTGGAACAGTAAAGCAGTACCACCTTGTAATGTTGCCATTCCTTTTCACAAAACTTAAGACGTTTAGGGACTGAAGACACCAAGTGATGAAGTGTTTCAGGTGTAATTTTGTCCCATTCTTCCTGCAAACAAGTCTTAAGATGGGCAACAGTACGGGGTCTTCGTTGTCGCATTTTGCGCTTCAAAATGTGCCACACATTCTCTATTGGAGATGGGTCGGGACTGCAGGCAGAATGTGGTTTTGCATTGTCTTGTTAAAATATGCATGGGCGTCCCTGGAAAAGATGTCTTCTTGAAGGCAGCATATTGTGCTCCAAAATCTCTGTGTACTTTTCAGCATTAATGGTGCCATCACAGAAGTGCAAGTTACCTTTGCCTAGGGCACTGACACAACCCCATACCATGACAGACCCTGGCAACAGTACA
This sequence comes from Distichodus sexfasciatus, assembly GCA_032718565.1. Taxonomy (NCBI): domain Eukaryota; kingdom Metazoa; phylum Chordata; class Actinopteri; order Characiformes; family Distichodontidae; genus Distichodus; species Distichodus sexfasciatus. The sequence continues at coordinate 1,594,781 of JAVGVS010000035.1, read as the reverse complement.
CGTTTCCACTGTGTGATGGTCCATCCCAGATGCCTCCGATCCCAGAGAAGTCGACGGCGCTTCTGGACACTGTTAACATAGGACTTCCTTTTGGCACAGTACAGTTTTAACTGGCATTTGTGGATGTAACTACGTATTGTGGTACTTGACAAAGGTTTGCCAAAGTAGTCCTGAGCCCATGTGGTGATATCGCTTATAGATGAATGATGATTCTTGATGCAGTGCCGCCTGAGGGATCGGAGATTACGGTTGTTCAGCTTAGGCTTGCGCCCTTGTCCTTTACGCACTGACATTCCTCCAGATTCCTTGAATCTTTTAATTATGTTATGCACTGTTGAAGGTGAAATATCCAAATCTCTTCCTGTCTTTCTTTGAGGAACATTGTTTTTAAATATTTCAATAATTTTCTCACGTATCATGTTGGCAAATTGGCGATCCTCGGCCCATCTTTGCTCCTAAAGGACTAAACCTTTCTTGGATGCTGCTTTTGTACCAAATCATAATTACAATCACCTGTTGACATCACCTGTTTCAAATCACATCATTATTTAACCAATTTACCTCATTACTAGCCCTAAATTGCTCCTGTCCCAACCTTTTTTGGAATGTGTTGCAGGTCTGAATGACAGGAAAGGATGTGTATTTACAAATGAAATGAAGTTGACCAGACAAAACATGAAATATTTTGTGTTCATATTGTCTGCAATGAAATACAAGTCAAAGTAAATTTAAAAAATCACTACTTTCTTTTTTTTGTGTTTTCCATACTGTCTCAACTTTTTCTGTTTTGGGTTTGTAGATCTTGTAGTGAATGTTGTATATTAGAACTTTCTGGTTGTATTTCATCAAATTTGTTTTGTAGCTGTCAGATTTGAGACGCTACCTCCCTCAAATGCGTCCCTCCCTTTTGCTGAAGAGATTTGAGGTTGTAGAAAAAGCTGGACTTCAGGAAGTAGAGGACAGTGTCACCACTCCAGACCAACAGGTGAGCAGAGAACATGGGAAGAGGATACAAGTTCTCTTTGTGGGACAGAATAATCTTTCCTCTTTTTACTTCCCAGTTTAATGTCATGATCATACTTTCAGGTTTTGCACCTTTGACAACTATAACTCCTAAAGATTAAACTGAGTTAGATTAATAATTTGTAGATGGTGTGGTAATTATGGTTACTTCCAACCAACAAAATGCAAATTCCCTCTTTCTCTAGGCATATTACTTGTGCTATAGCCTTTTGGCCTTGATGAATGAAGCCTCCACATTTGAGTTTCCACCTTCAAAACAGAGAGTAAGTGCCATGCTTATGTTAATTATGCAGTGTTTGTGTAGGTAAAGTCAGAATGAGTCAACAGATGGAATGGCTAAACCACAGTGTCCACAGTTGGTGGCATAATGGTGGGGTGATCAGAAGGTCACAGGTTTGAATCCAGGACAGGTAAAGTTACCACTGAGGTACTCATGAGCAAGGTACCGTCCCCAAGCACTGCTCCCCGGGCACTCCCGTTGCTAGCTGCCCACTGTTCCTTCACAGATGGGTCAAATGCAGAGGTCACATTTCGTTGTGGTGCACGGTGCGGTGTGTTCACAATGACATAATCACTCACTTTCTCACAGTGTGTCCACACACACATTGGAAATTAAACAGAAGGCATTGTGCTTATACATACAGAGTAGTGCAATACCAAAAGTAATAATGCCTGTAAATACATGCTCCATTGCACACAAAAACATACTGAATGATGTTTGACTTGACCAGTGTGTGTGGACCGCGCTGTCCTATAGATGTGCAATAATTAACAATACAATACAAAGTACAATAGCAAAAAAGTTATTGATATATGAAACAAGAAAGTGCATTGTGCATGCTTTACTTTGTGACTTTCGGTGGTAAGGGGAAAGGCAGCATAGCAATTTTCTGTGCTGTTTTCTATAAAGTACTATTGTTATATTCTCTCCTCTAAAGGTAGTTGGATAGAGTCCAAATTTAGTCTAAGTCAGCTTTACATTTAATGCTATTTATTCTGTTTCTACGAAAACTCTTAAAATGTAATGTTCTAATACACAGTGGGTGATGGTTTTGTGTCTTTTTTTTAAAGACCCAGTAAGATCAAAATAATATCGGCCCTAAGTTCCTCATATCAAAGAAACAGTTGTCACTGTTCACCTTGTCAATTGTGAATGAACATGAACATTGCTATATAAAAAATGGTAAAATTAAGTCTCAAAGTGGTGAAAATACTGTGCTTGGATGCTGTAGGCGTGTCGGCTCAAAGCGCTGAAGCACCGCTCACTACTACAGAGCCCCTACCCATCGACTGTAAAACACATGCATGCACGTGTACTGTTAAAAAAAAGACCACCCTAAAGTCGTGCAAGTAAAACTATGTAAAATTTTCCCTTGTTCTGACTTGGCAATATAAGTTTCACTGCAAGGGATGAAGACAGTGACAGGATAGTAAGCACAGTCTGGGCTAATACGGAATACAACACTGGATAATGACGGGGAAATATTCAAGCACGAGGACAGCAGAGGAAAGGCTAAAATGACAGAGGAACACTGAAAAAACGAGGGAGATGATTAGAGCAGGTAGTTTGCTAACTTACATTTTACCATGCATTACGCCACCACTATAATTCACATCTGCGCTAGCTCATACGGATTAGCTGCATGTTCTCATGTATTCACTAATCATTTGGAGTTCTTTACGACAGGTTAAACATGCACACGTCTTATTTTGCAGTTTATGACACAAAATAGGTAAACTTACACTTGGTGGTTCAACGGCAGCAGCCGGTACTGAGGGAAAGGAGATATTAGGAACTGCTTCGGACTAAGCATGTGACAGACTCTCTTAGCGAAGTTTTCCAGACTAGCACATAAGCTGCTGACGCTATGCAGGTGGTCAGGGACCAGAGCAGTAGATCTGGGCAGGGCTATGCTACCATAACCTCTTAATATAAGCAGGCTGCATTTTAGTCCCACTCTACTTAGACCTACAGTGAAAAGTCGTTAAACTGCATAACTCCACAATGTTGTAAAACTGAATTAAGGGCTTTTCCACATCTTTTCAGATACACTTTTCTGACACATTTCACATGTTATCAAATCAAGGACGGTTTTCACCTTACTGGGTCTTTAAAACGAATTTTTGCAGAATTGCTTCTCTTTCATACAGTAGAAGGGTTTAGTTTAGTGTGTGCCAGAGTGAAAGGATGGTGTTGCCGATGTGGATACAGACTTGTTAATGATCTGCAAATAATGAACAGTATAAACTTTCTCAAAAGCAAACAGTGACTTTACCTGTGTTGGTTGCAGCCTTCTTAAGAGTGGATGCCTTACGTTTTGTTTTTTTGTTTTTTGCCTGAATGTGTTTTAGTGTCTATCTTTGTGGATGTTTCAGAATCATGAGGGCTGTTGAGGAAACATGTTCACAATGCTTTTTTTATATTGTTGCGTCCTTCAGAATGAGCTGCAGCTGTTATGTAGTACACTGGAGAAACACATCAAGTGTGACATCAGAGAAAATGAGAAAATGCTTTACAGGAGTAAGGTACAGTAGCTTTTTAAAAGCCACTCAAGCTGTTGATTCCCTTATATATTAAATATTTAACAGTACAAGTGTATCTTCCTCCAGGTGAAAGACTTAGTTGCGAGGATATACACCAAATGGCAGATGATTCTCCAAAGATCAAGACCTGCAGAGGTACTCATTTATATGCTTATATGATCTATGTGTTTCTTATTCACTTGATATCTACGCTCCTCGGAGTAATCTGAGAATAATATATGTGAAACTAATGTGAGATTTATTTGTAACTAACCATATTTAATATGACCAAATAGCCAGAGGTGTATGGAAATGTAACAGAATATAAAATCTAAATTGGCTGGGTGATTTAGAATATGGCCCACCCAAGTATGTTACTTTTTGCAGAAGACCTCCAGAACCAGCACAATCTTCTGTTGCTAAGTCCCTACATTTATGGCAGTTAACAGACCCTTATACCCTGAGCGATTTTTCATTTCCTTAATACAGTGAATATTGAAAGCTCCTGAAGAACAGTTCTTATGGTGACGTCGCCTCCAATAAAGAACTTGATAGTCAGTGTTGGAGCTGAAGACAGTGTGAAGAGAATCTCCAACAGCATGTTCTTTGACTCTAAACAGACAAAGATTTCACACACCGTTCTGTAAAAAAATATTGAGCGTTTTAATAGGAACCCAATGTTTGTGGAGTAAGCATGGCTGCATACTTGATGTAATAGTTAAATAGCCAAACCAACTACTTTAGAACAGGTATACACATACTTTTTACGTAAAGTAAAAAGTATATTTACCTAAGTATTCCATAGGTGGAAATTATCACCATCACACCTTTAATTTGACTACTGGAAAAGATGTAATTCAGTATAGATACACCGATATAACATCTGGGGCAATTGGTAGTGTAACATCTAAGGAGTTTGCCTTGTGATCGGAAGCCGGTTCAAGTGCCAGTAAAGGTGCCACTGAGGTACTCATGAGCAAGGTACCATCCCCAGGCTCCCTGGGCGCTGCAAGTCAGCTACTATGTGTTTACAATGACAAGTAAGCCTCACTGATGCCAATATTCACTGATGAATGTGTCAATTTTGTATAAGGAATTATACAAAAAATGAGTGGATATATATATATATATAACTTTTAACTTTCCAACTAAAGGTTAAACACAACAGTCCTGTCATGCAGCATTAAATAAATATTTTTGCTTTTTCTAACCCAGGGAAAACTGTATGATTACTGGAAACCTCCTGAAGATGAAATGCCAATTAATCAACACAGCAAGTCCACACAAGAGGCTGTAGAGGAGTTTCAGAGTGAGGATTCCAACAGTAATGAATCGTTGGAGGAAGGGTGGAGGGAGGAGGAAAAGTTGCTCGATCAAGATCACTGTAGCGAAGAGGAGGAGGAGGAGGAGGAGGATGAGAAGGAGGAAGAACACAGCATGTTTGTAGATGAAGAAGAATTGCCAGACGGAGGCCCGGAAAAGCCAACGGAGAACAGCCAAGATAAAGAGCAAAGGAAAACAGTTGAGATGATGAGCACATAGATTTAACAACCAAAGTCCCACTGAACATGGTGTATCTTTGTAAAATAAGTTATCTGTAATGGGAGAATCTTATTGAAGCCCATGTGGAGACTGCTGCTGTAACATTTACGTTTTGGTATTTTTTGTAGTATAAAAACTCCCTCAGTCCTTTGCACTTTTGTATAGTAAGCATGATGATGTATAGTAAGCATGGTCCTCACTTAGTCGCTCTGATGAATGATGGTCAGTAATCCTTAATGACCATCTCAGGATCACCAACTCTTTTAAGTTTGTTTTTTTGCTTTCTTTCCTTTTTGTGTCATACTAATGCAAAAAATCGTTCTGTTGTCCAAAAAACAATGCACACCACTTTCTCAGGTTCAGGATTTGTACTCAAATCTCAACTGTTGTCTTATAACTATTCCTTTTTTTCCTAAATAATCTCAGGTATTTATACAAAGCATTTCTTTTCTGTTTTTGTTCTTTAAAAAAAAGTTTCACACCCTCAATGTTTTAGATCATTTTACGGCTGTTCTTTCGTGTGTATATCTTCAATGCTGAAAAAAACCTTACCCCCAAAATAATACATCCTTTTGTTTATTAACGTTGTATGGTAGTTTACAGCCATTAGGGAAGTTTAAGATATTTTACACTGTTTTAAAGCACTTTTTGTTATCAAGACAGTTTGTTAAGTTCTACATATTTGCATTAAATAAATGTAAGCAAAAATCTCATTTTAAAATATAAAATGTTTGATTTCATTATAACATTTATTTGCTTTTAATGTTTATCTTGCATTTGCAGTAGCATGTAGTTTCACGTGTTACATTTTACATCTAATGTTATTAGGGTTGCTTCAGTAGTTAAATGGAGCAGTACCTGGTTAGTTGGGTTTTTAGATACATTTATGCAAGCTGTTGCATTTTGACAACAGTTGAATTAACAAAGAAAGATTCTTGTGGAACAGAATTTAACAAAAAGTCTCAAGAGCCGATAAAATGGCTAATGCTGATGTGACTGATAATATGATCAAATATAAATATATATATTTTGTACTTTATGGTTTTGTTTGAGCATACTTCAGTGAATACTTTTCCTGTTTTGGACAAAAATAAATTTATATATTTTATATTATAGTAGGCAGTTGGCTTGTCTCTTAATGATTGTAGAAATGAATGATTGTAGAAGGAATAAACATTGTAAAACAAATGCAAATAGCTTCAAATTGTTCAGAGACAGCAGTGTTAAAAATGTGACACTGTCTATGAACAACAAAGAAAGCATTTAGAATTTAATATTGGCAAAATATTACAAGTGGTTTCTCCACATTCAACACAAAATGTCACTTTTAATGAATACTGCAGTTTCAAAATTGTTCAACCCCTTAATGACAAGCATCGTTACTACTTAGTAAAGCACCCTTTTGCTGTTATAACCTGCTGCAAACATGATGCATAGCCAGACACCAGCTTCTGGCAGCGCTCCTGAGGAATCTTAGCCCATTCCTCATATGGCTATGACCTCCAGCTCAGTAATGTTCTTGGGTTTACATGCAGCAACCATCAGAGACTTTCCATGGGGTTCAAGTCAGGTGACTGTCAGGTCACTCTAGCATCTTTCAGAATATTTTTCCGAAACCAAGCCTTGGTGGACTTTAAGGTATGCTTAGGATCATTGTCCTGTTGGAAGGTCCAGTGATGCCCAGGCCTCAGCTTCATCACAGACGGCAGGACATTTCCTCCAAATATATTCTGATATTTGATTGAATCTGTCTTGCCCTCCATGTGCTGCAAGTTTCTAGTGCTGGAAGAAGCAAAGCAGCCCAGTGCATCACTGAGCCACCACCATGCTTTACTACTGTATAGGCAGGGTGTTCTGTTCAACATATGCTTCATTTTTCCTCCTTCAGTCGTCAATGAACCTATATTGCATGCTTTTGGACTGTGGGAGGAAACCCATGAGAACATGTGGAGGGCATGCATACTGCACACAGAAAGACCCTACAGCCGACCCAGGGTTCGAAACCAGGACCTTCTAGCTATAAGGTGGGAGCGCTAACCGCTGAGCCACTATGTATCCTTTCCTTGTTTGTGCAAGGTAATGATCTCTTCTCTCGACTTTTTGGACAATTCTTTTGACTTACCCATGTTTCTAACATGCAGTCAAACATCAATGTGATCATACCTCTAGCCAGTCTAGGTATTTGATGAGTTCTAGCTCACGCACACCTGATCCAACTTATGAGGCCCTTGATTAGTTGCAGCAGGGTACTGGAGACAACACCTGATTTGCAAATGTATGCTTTTATGAGGGACTCTATTCAGGGGGTTGAATAATTTTGAAACTGCAGTATTCATTAAAAGTGGCATTTTGTGTTGTGAAGAAACCACATGTAATATTAGTTGTGTTTAGCTACTTAAATGGTTCTTGTGAATTGCAAACAGCTGAAAATTTGTAAACTTTGCCAATAAACCTAATTTGCAATGGATGCTGATTAATTTGGAGCGCAACTGTATCTAACTGAAGTATAGTTCAGTATGAAAAGTATATAGCTTAAGCATATAAATATGATTTAATTTATGATTTTCTTTCTGAAGCGGTTCTTGAAATCTACACCAGTCATCTGAGGAAGTGCTCAGTTCCTTAGAACGAGCATGAAAACTTCAGCTCTCGGAAAATAATTTCAACAGTAAAGTGCACTTGTACTAACCGCTATCAACCAGCAGGTGGAAGTACAGTAACTGATGTGTTTTAAAGTCTGTAGGTTTTTGACATTTCTTTTACAGCGCGATTTTTATGTAAGCTTCAGTCTTTTTTTCGCTGCGCTGCACGTAAGTAGCAAGATTATGTACTGAAATGTAGTCTATTCGACCTTTACAGAATAAATTTAATAACTATTTATGCTTGTAAACTCAAGAGATAATACATAAATTTAGATATGTACCATAGAATCTTAGATCAATTTAAGTTCCGATAGCATTAGCCAGGATTTCCACTTGTTTGATTTTCCCTGCTGCTTCTGCCATTTTACACTCATTACACTCATTCTGACAGTACTTAAGTAATTGTTTGACTCAGACTAATAGAGGCGGGTGTGCTGACGGACAGAGGCAATAAAAGATGCAGCATCAGAGCGTAAGACACTGACCGAGCCCAGTGTTTAACGACGCGCAGGAGGGCGTATGCGCACGCGCCTGGAGACCGAACCGCGCGTCAAACGCGTTCGAGTCACAAACCGGACTCGCCGTCTTCTGGATTTAGCCCTCAGAATTAAACGGTGACACGAGAGCGAACGGAAAACGGGACCACCGACAATAAGGTAGGCGGGGCGCCCCTTTAATACACCTTTAAACGCAGCTTATTGATGAGAATCAACAGTCTATTCTTCTTTAGTAACATCAAGCTGGAGAGAAGTTTTTGGAACAGCGTTAAGTCAAAATATGACAAGTTTAAACTAGCATTAAACATTTTGTCTTTTTGTCTCTTTTCCTGTCTGAATCTTGGGTTCCAATCTGGGTTGAACGTGTCGTAGCGCCACTGTACTGTATACAGTTTTAATTCACACGCAGTTTGTCACATTAATACGGACACATCTGAAGATGCAGTTAATCTTGTTACATGTACGCGATGGTGATCGATCCTGCTCTTTAACCTAATAATCCAACCAGATACCTGGTTAATAATTAAGCGTGTGTTAGCTAGACGTGTCCTGTTCTGAAACTGAGTATAGCTAGTAAGTGTTGAATTACAAAGGGATAAAACACAACAAAAAGCACGGAGTTCTGTTTAATTGGTTGAAAATAGATTAAATCTGAAGTCTGTAAATACAGTACGTGCAAAGACCACCGACTTATAGGTTATATAGTATATAAGTATATCCAAATTAACACACTTTTTAAAAAATCTATCATCCGTCATCTTTATATCAAGTAATTCTTGTGCATTCTGCAGCTCCTCTTTGTAAATGAATAAATAAGCATCCACCAGTCCAACTTTCTCAGTTCTGATACTGCTACAGATTTGTGGGTTTTAGGGAGTCAGCGATACTCAGTACTAATCTGATACCAGTATTTCATTAATAATCTGCATATCTTACTGTGGAAGAAACTGGGTTCACCCTTTTCGAACATTGCTTTCCCAACATTTTAAAACAAAAATATAACGGATTGACAAATATATATATTTACTGAATTGTTTAGTATTTAAATAATATACAATCGTTAATCTGCAACATATAAAAAATAGGAATTAAAGGATTTACAATTTAATTATATAGCTTCTAATGCCACAACTTTGGGCAATAATTAAAATTCAGGTATAAAACAATATCAAATGAGACTTTTAATTAAATGAAATAGACTGGTTTGTTTTCCAGTTATTTGAGAAAGTATCGGACCTATATCAGTATTAGTTTTGTAAATTTCTGATGCTCAGAGGTGGAAAAGTGTAGGCTGTATATAACGCTTGGCAGTATGTTAATGATGCCTGGACAAGGCTGTGTTGCAGCAAAGGAGGCAGATGCTTTGGCAGCCTGGCAGTAGTTTATGTTGAAGCTGTGGTTCCCAAACACATTGTCCTGAACTGATTAATGTGTTATCTTCTAACGCACCTAGTTGAACTAACAGTGTGTTTAGTCACATCTGAGAAGTTTTCCCAACCCCCAAACTCACAGAGGTGTTGCAAGATGGCGTTTTATCCTGACTTAACCTCGACACACAACTGCTGCCCTGCATGAACCCTTTTAATACACTGTCCACTTGAGTGGGCAGTCATCCTTAGGCTTTGACTTAGTGTGTCATGCAAGTCACGCAAGTATTAAGCAAATGCCACTGATGCTTACTAACATAATGATTTTAGCAATTACAAAACCAATGCCTCTTTAAATGGAACAGAGCATATGATGCTTTGATTAAGCTAATTCACTACTGATTGGAATAGCTTCTTAACATTATAAGGACTTTGTAATCTGGGAACAGTTGAACTGTTAGAAAATATTGTGAAATTCCTCCTCCTCTTCTTCTTCTTTTTCTTTAGTATCAGCAAAGTGGTACTGTCCATAAATAAAGTAGAAAGTTAATTCGATTGGTTACTTAGAGAGAATTTACATTGAGAGTATAATTATTTTACCCTTTTCAGCAAATGAATGTCATGAAGGCAAACAGAAAGAAAAGCATTCAGGCCTTTGTGCTCCAGATCCTCCAGTGTGATTGCTGTTCTTCAATCAATTCCATTTACAGTTCATCAAAATCCTTTTTTAAATCTTCTATTGGATAAGGACAAGAGTGTCCATGGTCACCGAATCAATAGTGAAGTAGTGTTGTTTCGAATCAAGACACAGCAAAGCTATTTATTTTCACTCAGGCATTTAAATATCAAATTAAAAGGCTTTTTATGTGCTATACAGAGCCTTTATAGGAAGCCAGAAATTATTCATGAGAAAATCTTTGTTAATCAACAGTTTTGTACTTTTAACAAAAACAGCCATGTACTGTTTATATTTATATGTATGCACCATTGCTGATACCGATGGGGTTGTTTGTTTTTAATTTGGTTTAAATAGATTGTGTTTCAGTCTGTCAGTCTGTGGTTTCTTTCTTGTGTTCAGTGATTTTATGAATCAGTTGTTTATTTGCTTAATAATGGTTTGATTTTGCCTTAGGGAGCCGCTTTCTCCAGCACTTCAAATTTGAATGGACATTTGAGTAAAATTCAGATTTTAACACAAACCAACTTTCTGTAGGCCCTGGTGTGTTAGTAATTAAGAGGTTTAGCTGTGAATGCTTTAAGTAGAAGTATTTCTGTCTGTGTGAGTGGAGGAGTGACCTTTTCTAAGAGGAATATGAATGTGTGCAGTGTGACTGGCAGCTGGTTAAACATGCATGAGGGGTCTCATCCAGCCTGCATCCAGCTGAGCTGTTAACTCTCACACACACACACACACACACACACACACACCCACATACTTGTATTACTTGTATCTTTGTGAGGTCCTTCCATAGATTCCCATAATGACTAAAGTACATAATTTTACACCTACACCTAACCCTAACCCTAACCTTAACCTCAGTAACCAAAAGCACATCTTTTATCTCTTTTAGTTTCTCAAATAAAACAAGCACATTTTCTATAAAGTCATTTTTCCTCATGGGGACCTCTCAAATGTCCCCACAAAGCCCAAAAAAAAAGATAAAAGTGATTTTAGGGGACAAAAAGGTCCCCACAATGCGATAAATACATGAACACCCACACACACACACACACACACACACACACACAAACTTGTAAAACTATCTTTGTGGGAACATTTCATATCCAATTCTAACCCTAACCTTAACCTCAGTAACCAAATGCACATCTTTTTGCCTCTTTTAGTTTCTCAAATAAAACCATTTCGCCACAAAGCCCAAAAAATGAATAAAAGTGATTTTAGGGGACAAAACGGTCCAAAACGGTCCCCACAACGCAGAAAAACATGGTACACACACACATACACACAGACACACACACCTGTCCCTTCCATTGCGATTCTCGTTTAATTTCACTTCATTATTTGTTTCTCAGCAAGGCCTTTGACACAGTTAATAATACATTTCATTCATTTTTATGCCACCCTGTCATTTCAGGTTTCCACAAAGTGAGGCTAACTTTTTTTTAACCTTGCGCCTTCAGATTTATCCCTAAAGTCACTTGCATTTATGAAGGGTATGAGACACGCTTCTCTGCTTTTGACAGATACATGGAAGTCTAGCCTGGAGGCCTGTCTGTCTTGACCCCCGTGATTGAACGCGAACACCGATGGATGCGCTGCAGGCGTCTATAGTGGGCATTTAGAGGAGTCGAGTCATCCAAAGTTCCATCTTCTTCACTCTGTCTCTCACTGGGTGAGAGTTGAGAGATTATCCGCTGCAGTCGGAGGACAGAATGTAGGCAGTTTTAGCGTGTCGTAGACCAGATGCCTGGTTTCTTTATTCTTACTAACTCTCTTTATCTCCCTCATTACCCTCTGTGTGATCACTGGGGAGAGTGCAGGGCATAAAAGATAACTGCTGATGTCTGTGTGTTTAGAATCCTTTGACAGAGCTCTATAATAAAGTCTGCGTAGATAAACAGGATTTAATGCACCAAGCCATCGGTGTTTTAATTCGCATAGTTTAAAAAGATCTGTGATGCGTAACACCAGAGACTGATTCTGTTTAACTTGGGCAGATAAAGTTTCTCTCTCTGATTGCCTTTGAAGTATGAAAAATGCACATTTTAGCTGTACCATTTTTGTCCTATGAAATTAATCAGAATAACAAAAGCATTGGTTAAAAAAGAGAGGTATTTAAAGGGCATCATAAGTAGATAACAGAATAAGACAAGCTGACAAGACAAATACCAATAATAACAGTAATCATCATCATCTACATTTATACAGTACCTTCATTTAAAAATGTAGCCCAAAGTGCTTTACATTAACAATAAAATCTGGACGATTTTCTAGAATTGTAGCAATTGGAGTATTAATAAATGTAAGGTGGTAAAAAAAAAAGAACAAACAGACTAATAGAATGTTTCAATTTGGGATCATTAGGCTGGTTTAGATGCAAATTTTAGTCGTTAATTTAGCCTTGCTTTCTAGGAAGGGAAAGAAGTGTTTGTGATGGGATTGAAATTCCTGAGCCCTCAGCAGATCCTGTTTTGCTGGAGCAGCAGCCCCATTGTGGCACACAGGATGCAGTTCACCTGTCCCCCAAGCTCACAACCAGCTGTGACACCCGGCCGTCGTCATGGTGACTCCACAGCGACGGAAAAGCGGTTTGATGGTTGTGACTGTGTGTGTGAGAGAGAGAGAGAGAGAGAGAGAGAGAGAGGGAGAAAGAAAGGAGAGAGAGTGAAACACACAATGGCATCGGTCAGCCATACAGTACTGCTGATTCCTGTAATACTGCAGGTGTTTGAGAGAGAGCGTGAGAGAGAGAGAAAGAGAGAGAGAGAGAGAAAGAGAGAGAGGGACTTTGTAAGCCATGCAGGTGTTTGTGTGGGGCTTGGAGAGATTAAGAGCAGAAAGCAGAGTTTGAGTGCATGGGTACAGCCTCTTAGGGAGAGCTAGAGGGAAAACAAATGGAACACTGCTCATCTGATGTGTAAGCTTGTTGAACGGAAAGAGGACGAGCGAGGGTGTGTTTATCTTAGAAGGAGAGTGAGCATTCTGGAGTGTTTATAGAAGAGGAAGGACAGAGAGTGTTAGAGAGATGGAGAGAGAGAGAGGTGAGGGGAGCAGTGGGAGGGTAGAAGTAGTCAAGCACTGTCCATCTAAATCACGTCACACAAAATGTGTGTTAGTTTGGGTGCTGTGTGTACTTGAGGGAGGGAGGGGGGAGAGAGAAAGCGCAATTTCTCTCAAGTAGCCTTCAGAATCTGACATATTCTCGGTCCCCAGTGAACTGGGAGGGACAGAGGTTTGTTTGGAAATGGCTTCATGGCGTAAGCAGAATGGTTGTGTAGTGTGTGTGTGTGTGTGTATGCATGGCCTTAAAAGGCAGAACTCTCGCCTCTCTGCCAAGTCCCAGCTACAATCACAAATCACTATTTTCAAAAAATGCCAAGTAATGAAGGCTGTTATAAGAGCAAATCTGTGACTGTTTTAGGGTCTAATCCTAACACTACAACATGAATTGATTCAGATTTTTTCCAATAGGTCGACTTTATGACTTTCTATGCCTATATTTTCATGCAGTTGAATGAATCATTTTCTCTTCTGATTAAACTCATTTATCACTCTAGTGATTTTAAGCTTCTTTAAGGGGCACTCAAACCTGAGATGTTAATATCGATGCCAGTGAAGAAGAACTAAGAATATCCATAATATGACAATTTGTAATAAATCTAACTCATTTTGCAGTTGTGGTGATATTATCTCCATCTTTTAATATATTTTTAATTAATGTGTAATTAAAGTGGCATTCATTGCAATTGCTTTTCAACATGAAATGAATTCATCATCCAGCTGAAAGCAGATTAGCTGATACCACAGACACTAATGTGGCAATGGTCGAAAGATAAGGGAGAGCTGTTAGACGATTCGCAGGTGGTTAAACATGCACCCGTTCCTTTAACTTCCACTTTGTTAGCCACGTTAAGCACTTTTGGGCACTCTTTCACATTAGAGCTGCTTGATATTCATTCTTTTCTTAATGCTCGACTAATTCTGTTAGGAAAATAGAGAGAAAAATTGAGATGTAGATAACGGGAAGAATGTGCAGTAGAAATTGGAGTTCTGCTAATATAATGTGAGGTGGATAGGAATATGAAGTGCAGCTTCTGAACCATTTGGTTTACGTGGCCCCCTCTTTTTATTCCAACATTATCCATCACCTTATTACTCGAAGCAATTACCTCAGACAGAGTGCAGAATTACAGACCGTGCTGTTGGACATTACACAGCGTCCAGCGTCAGTCTTTGATCTTGGCTCTCTGTGGGTGTGTTTGGGAGCATGGTGATTTATTAACTGAGGTTGCGGTCATTTTATTAGCCCTGACCGCTTCAAAACACGCCTCAGGATTTCCAGGGCACTGACCAATGTGCGTTATATTTACATATCGTGAACGGGCGTTATTTTAAACAGCGGTCCCACTGAGACGCTCTTTTAAGGTTCTCGGTGAGAGAGCCAGTTTTCCCGGTGTTTTTTTTTACCCAGGAATTTCTGTATGACTTTTGCATGCCTCACTATGGCGTTATGACCTCAAATCTATATCACAATTAATTCAACATTTTACATTGATTATGATTAATACAGTATCATTTTTGTTTTTTTTGTTGGTTATTATTTGCTATGTCTTATAACTGGTCACTAGCTCACTATGTCCTAAAGTATGCCCCCATAGTTTTTATTCCCAAGATTACATCAATTCAATTCTGAATGTATCAGCTTTGATTAATTTTCGATTAATTGCCTAACCATAGTCACCATCATTTCCTTTCTGTGCCGTCGCTAATCTTCTGGTTTTGGTTTTGTGTTTATTTTTTCAGATTCGCTAGCAGGATGGGAGGGTAGGACTGTCTAGACCTCACCACGGAGAACAGAGCGCAATCAAGCATCTGTGAGAGTGGCGAGTGACCCTTTTGAGCCAGAGGCAGGAGGGCCGAACTTGAAGCTCTCACCCCTCCTGGGTGAGATTGCGGCAGTGAAGATGACTAGCCATGCGGCTTGGCTGGCTTGCCTGCAGCTCCTTTGTGGTATTGGCAGCCTTTGGGCTTATCCTTTCAGACCCCCACTAGACCTGGACGTGACACCCAGGACAACTGTCTTCTCCAATGGTATGATCTGTTTCTCTGTTCAGATTTATGTTAATTCATAAGTGCACCAACAAATTGCACCAACACAATACCTGTCTCATCATGTAATGAATGACATGAACCACGGTCTAAACCCACCAGTTGGCACCGGTTAGGGTTGTAATGATACACTGATCTACACTGACACATTGATTCAATTATCAACAAGCTCATACCATCGATTCAAAATCATCGATCATACATTGCACATATTGTAACATCACTTTATATTAAACACGAGGTATTTTTTTATTAAAAGAGAAGAATGTTTTTCATTTATATGTCGGGTTGAGTTCAGGAGAAAAATATCAAATTATATTTTAGTCCCTTTTATGCATTTGATTTGATATATTGTGTCATATCGATTGCTGGCTCCTGAATTGAAGTGAATGGATATATAAATAGTAGCAGACATTAAATAGTTGTCCATACAACCAATATAATATCGCATCGTGATAAAACACATGCCCTTGTAACAGTTAGGGAGTTACCCCGGGTAACCGGTCCAAATCCCAGAGGACAAGGTACCATCACCAATTCACTGCTCCCCGGGCCCTGCTCCGACATGGATGAGTCAAATGCAGAGGTAACATTTCGTTGTGGAGCACTGTGTGCTGTGCTGTGTTCACAATGACAAACTCACTCTGTCACTCAGCTCATGGATAATCCAACATTTTGGAACAGTGATTGCAAGAACCAACACTGAAGATTCTATGTTTCATTCATTCTTCAAATTAAAACGCAGAACCAAAAGTTTTTGGTTCATTACAAAGACTTGTTATTCATTATAGTATTTTAGTTTTGAACATTAAACACTGTTTTTTTGTTTTGAATTTGAAAAGCAAAAGAATGAGTGATACACAGATTCTGAAAGATTCAACAATGCAACATCATGAAGGCTTGGCTGCTATAAAACTCTTTTTTGGCGTCTCCTACTACTGAAAGAATCTGCTGCTCCCCTTGAGCTGGTTTTAACTGGTCACTAGCTTAAATTGACCATAAAAATACTTAAGTTGTCTTGGACCTTGTCCAGCAGTAAACAACATTCAGCAGTAATGTTGACAAACTAGTGTATTCTGTTCTGTGCTGTTTTTTCCTGCGTCTGCACAGATGAAATCAGACCAAACTTCTCCAGAAGGAATGCAACTGTATTAGCCGTTCCATCTCTGCTGATCATTCTGGCAATGCTTTAAAAAAAGGCAGACCGCGGGAGAGTAGCTCAGCGGTGTTAAGTGGAAAGGAGTGGGTTTTACGCATAGTTTATAGCTGAGCGGTAAACCCTTGCAAAGTAAGCGTGGTCATTTAAGCGAAGATCCTCCTGCCAACTTCAGGTTTGCTTCAAATGCTGGTTATATGTGCAGCAACAGCACACTTTCATATGCCGTCCGGCGAAGTCGCGGGGCTTACGAGCCGACTCTGGCTTTCCTTTTATCTCATTCGCGTAGTTGCGTAAGCGTGAAAGGCCGGGATGTCAAGAGTCCCAAGACGGGTGTTTGGCTTGTAAACACGTAGCGAGAGCAAAGGGCCCCGCTCTCCCAAGCCTGCTGTGATCAGTCCTCGTGGGGCTGTTATCCTGAGTTGGAGTGTACCATCCAAATCCTTGTGTAGGGGGGTCTTTCTGACGCAATTCTCGAGAGGCAAAATAGTTCAGGAGCGTAATATTACTCACTTTTCTACATGACTTCAAATCATTATCTCCGATGTTACAAAACTTTTACCTTGATTGTGATTAATAATAACCAATTATTGATTTGCTGTGATTTTTATTGGATGGACCAGAGGAACATGACCAAAGACGACATAGTGTTTTTAAAGTGCACAGTTCCCAAATGTATACGTTGGGAAATTATTATCAAATTCCCTGGTTCCTCTCCCCCCTCCACCAGACTGGTGATGGCGTCCATGCACGGGCAGAGAGCAGTGCCCTGGAGTCTTTTCTCCCTGCTGCTTGCAACTTTGTGTTTCCAATGCCTGAAACTCACGTCTCTTAGCGTTGTTTGGGAATGTTCTGTTTTTGTGACGGTAGTGAACAGTCTGTGTCCAGTCCCTTCTCCTGCTCTAAATTTTAATACCTTTTTGGTTAACTGTCCAGCACTTATTATGAACTGTGTGGTTTAGACATGAAAATTATTTCTTTTAAGCCTTGCTGCCGGTATTGATTTTAATTGTTTTTATTTCATTATGATAATTCCATGCATGATGACCCAAAGTATTTTAAAACCCCTAATATTGTCATGATGAGCAGGAATCTTTGACTTTTGGTAGACATGCCAGAGATGTAAAGTAGTCCCATATGTGTTTTGCTGTGCTGTCCTCCAGTGTTTATAAGAGTGAAGACAAGTTGTTTCTGGTGTTTGGTGATAGGTGACAGTACTGGTGGTGTTATGTTTGCAGGGATGTGTTTGTGAGAAAGTGCGAAAGTGCCCGTATCTTCCTGTTGTCCACTATGGCCACATTTAATTCTCGCTCCTATATTGTCGGTCTTTCCTTACTAACCCTGAATTTGGACAAAACTATTCATCGAGTCAACCTTATATTTATAACATTTAGCAGGAGCTCTTATCCAGAGAGACTGTCTTGCTCATTTTTCAGGAATAGTCTCTCTCGAGCAATTTGAGCTTTCATCACTGTAATCCAGTGGTTCTGAAACTTTTTCTGTCATTCCCCACTTCAAAGGAGAGGGAATTTTCGAGCTCCACCTCTCCCATACTGACCCAACAAAATGGTAATAAAACACACTAACTTTTACATTTTCAAATTTATGGAAGTGACATCAATGTCTATCTGTAAATCAGTAACATTTAACATACCAGATACATCAATGTATTCATAAACACAGAATATAAAATAAAAAATACTAATCAAAAATACAGACAATACTAATGAAATTGTAGGCCGACTTCAGTTTCTTACTTTGCAAGCTATGCAAAAAGGTAAGCTACATTTTCTCCCGGTCTCTTATCTAATGTTCTTTAACATGTTTGTGGGCTATTCATGATTCCTTTGTGAGTGGGTGTTTTTTATTGTGTGATCTTTATTGCCAACACAGAAAGGCAGTAATAAAGACCACTGTTTGGGCGTGTTACTTAAAAAAAAAAAGTTACTAGTTACTTCTTTTAAAAAAGTAATGGAGTTACAGCATTATGGTAACTAGTTACCAGGGAGGGAAAGTGACTATTGCATTACATTTAATATTGTTTAAAATATAACTGAGAATTTGGATCCCCCCTTTAATGGAAGCGTGTGAAGATGAGAGGTGTTTCATGAGATTAGAATGGTTTACAACCGACGTGGAGAAACACTTTCTTCCTGGGCATAATGTACATTTCCCATATACATTCTTGCTTTTTATCTCGATGAGGAGAAAAGTTATGTCTGTACTTCCAGTTTTAAAACTCTACCTTTTAATTCTCTGGGCTCGCGATTGCTGCACGTGTCTCTTGGTCGTTTGTGTGTGCGTGTTTTTGTGCGTGAACAACCGCCTACTCTTCCTTAGCCAATCATCATCACTTATTCGGTTGTCCTGCCTCTCTCCTCATCCAACCAAAGACAAGAAAATAAACTTTGAAGCTTCCATGTCTGAGAGAGCCTGGTCGGATGAAAACAGCTTTAACGAGCTCAATTATGGTAACGCGCCGCATTTTGTATCGGTAGCGGTAACAGCGTTGTAAAAAGTAATTAGTTAGATTACCCGTTACTGAAAAATCACTTACGCCGTTGTTCATGTCAGTGATAAAGACAGGCAAAAAAGGGGCAAACTCTTTCCGTTTGTTGTGCCCCACCTGTCATGAACCACTGCCCAAATCCATTCATTCGAACATAGCAACTTGAGCAACTTTTCAAATTGCACAAGATTGGGATGGTGCAGTGCCCAGGCCTTGTTCTTCTCCACCTCCCACATTAAATCATTTCATTTAGTGGCCCTGTCTGCTTAGATAAGAAGAGTTGTGTGAGGAAAGAGAGACATCAATTACAATAATGAGCACATTGAACTTGAGTGAGAGCAATTGAGAGGTTAGAGAGAGAGAGACCCATGCTGCAGGGTAGGTGAGTGGGTTTATTTTATGAAAAATAAACCCATATTTGGTGGGGAAAATCGGACGTGAAACTCCAGCCAGTCAGTTTTGCAGTCAATGCTTATTGCTTACAAGCTTGAGCCTGTGCAGCGCTATTATTCCTCCTATTTACACTCTAATGTGGGCGGGAGGTTTTAAGTGTTGGTGTAAGTTCAGTCTGTTTATGATTCGTCTTTGTGGGTTTTGCAATCTTCAAACAGTTTAAGCTTAAGCAGCACTCAGTCGATGTGGGGGAGAGAAACTCTTTGCGGGTGTCATCGGCAAAAAGTGACAGTTGCCCGGCCCAGACACTCAGATACTGGCCAAGCTCAGCGGTTTTGCTGAAGGCCGGTTCAGTGTTAAGTAAAGCCGAAGTGGGCAGCGGATCTTCCCACAGAACACTCAGAGCAGAGTCACACTGCCCGAAGGAAAACAATGCAAACTGAATGCAGGTTCCAGCACAAGATATGCTAACACACAGCGCACACAGAATAATTAGCTGTGCTAAGCAGCAGGGGCCTCTTTCATATGAATGACTAAATAAAATGTTTTTGTTGAAATGCAGGAGCGAACATTGTGTCCTCTTCTGTTCTGTTCCTCATTAGACTGATGATTAGTTAGTGGGTACACACACACACACACACACTTTCTCTTTCTTCCTCTATCTCAGTCTTTCTCTTCCATTATTCTTTCAAATTTATTTTCTGACAGATTTGAAAGGAACAATATTTTATGTTGGTTGTAATTGATGTACTTCAGTCACTGACTGTCCCACACACACAAACACAGACACACAGTCGTAAGCAGCTGTCTTCTGCTGTGACAAACTAAATCATGTATTGGATCTCCTATTGATTAGTTCATTAGCGGTGGCAGGTTTCAGTTTAACAGGCAGGGCTGTCAGAGTAGGAGCAGAGAACATCTTATTTAAAATATTCCAAAGTGCTGAAGGAACTGGTCTGTGTGGTTTACAGTCACTAGGTGTTTTAGCCTCTGTGTAAATGGTCTCACCCAATTCCACAGACACAATGGCTGGATTACACTCAATCCTGAAAGTAGGAAGGGTAGTCATTGTTTTTAATCAGCCCCATTGTTAACCGACGATACTGTATCTAAATGGCCTATAAACCAGCATATATAGTCATAAATTCCAGAAATGATGATCACTCATGTGTGACTGAAACACAGAAACTTGGACAGTCTCAGTGACAGGAAACCACATCATAAGGTCGTCACTTTATCTTTTTGAAAGGTGCTGAAGATGCAACATAGCAAGATTCAGTCTCCAGACATAGGTGATTTTGTGTCTCCAGACTTCAGACAACAAAAGTACCTTGCTCATGAGTACCTCAGTGGTACTTTTACTGGCACCGAATTTGAACCAGCGAACCTCTGATAATGGGGCCAACGTCCTAACCGTTACGCTACCAGCTTCCCTAGTACTTGAACTCTGGACTTTGGATTAAATGTCTTATGCTCTGTCGAACTGAACGGCCCCAAACCCATGATTATGATACAACTTAAATTGATTCAGTGGTAAGTGTAATAAAAATAGACCTCCTGTTCAATATGAAGTGATGTTACAATAGGTGTGATAAATGTTTTCATTTTGGACCAATGCTATGGGCTCATTATCTTTTAATTAAAGTTTTCATGTGGGTTGTTGTATTGTTACGCCCCTACCCAGTTGTATAATTTCTTTTTGTAACATTGGCTAACAAGTTTGTGAGTTTTTGTGTTAGGCGTCTTAAAGGTGATGTCATTACATCTAAGTTCTTGAGCAAGGTCATCAAAACCTAGGATGCTCTGAAGTTCACAACTGCATCAGCCGTGTCTTTTCTCTATGTGCATATGTTTCACACCCATAATGTCTGTGTCATCACAGCACCATGGTTCCACGTCTCTAAAGGTTGTTTGCACTCTTGGGTTGCTCTGTCCTGCCCGCTCTGGTGCTGTGATCTTGTGAAAGGTACTGACCTGTGCTCATGTAATCACAGTCCAGTTTGGTTAACCTTGGATTGGGAGTCATTTATTTAACCACAACTTATGTAATGACTGTGACGATTCTGGCCCTGAGCAGCCCACATGTGACGTACCAGTGTGGAATTATCTGCCATCATCTGTTTTACATGTCTGTTTATCCTACGTATCCTGGTGTAACTATTGGCCTGTATTTATGTCTCTGTAAGCATCTATATGTGAGCTTGTCCAGTCACCTTTAGCATTTTTTAAAAACACTTGGCATACATTCAGGCAGACAGGTAATGCTTTAACTGCCCTATACAGGACGGAGGTCAAAATAGTATTGATTGAGGAAGCTGTAAGAGAAGTGCAAGTGTTACAAATCTCTTACTGACTTTATATTGATTATAATATGGTTTTAAAAGCTTTGTGCTTTTGAGTCATTTGAAATGCTGTTCTCTCACATCCTTCACAATTATTTGTATGTTGTTAGTCGTGCATTCAATTAATGTGTATTATTTTGAGTTATATCACCTGCCTCTTAAAAACTGAGGATGTAAAATATTCAATCAGGGGAATTAAAATACTGCTTAATAAATTGTATGACATAAATACAGACATAAATAGTTCTAGTGTTTTTTAAAACAATCATGAATGTGTTTTTCTTTGTCTGATGCTTCATCAGGACAGTGTAACTTTAAAGTGAAATCTTGAAATTGACTTAAATCTTGATGCTAATTTAAATTTTGCAAAAAGTGAGAAAAATGGCATTGTTCAGAAAAATTTAAAAATGAAAACATTTATAAATTAAATGTCAACCTGTTTTCATAAATGACATTTACATGAGACGTTTTCTGTAAGATAATAACTTCTGTGTTACCTGCTCCCCCCTGGGAATGTACTACTTTAGAACTTAATCTTTTAAGCACATTTTATCTCATGGGCTTCTGACTGCATGGTCAGTGAGCCAGATTTGATGACTCCTTGACTGACTCATTCAGCGTTATGCAGAACCCTGAACCCATTGTGTGAGGTGTTCTTGCTCACGTGATCGGTACTGCTTTATCTGTGTGTGTAGAGTGTATGTGTTTTTGTATTGTTGTTTTCTTTGCTGTGTAAGATCTGAGAACATTACCGTGGGGTTGAATGGGCTCCCCAGTCTTTTGTAGATAAGGCTGGTTCCTCCGCATTTATGTCTTATTGAGGTTGGAGGGAGGAATAAACTGTGTTTGTGTGGAGAAGTCCACAGGGGAAAGGCATCTGTGTCAGCAGGGAGTCACAGGACATTGTATTTGCCTTGCTCTCTTTCTACACCTCCCTCCCTCTTTCTCTCCCTAACTTTGTTTAACATCTCTCTCCTGGCTGTTGATTAAATGCAGTCAGAGCTTTGCCAGATCTTTATGCATCCCACAATCTGTCCCCTCTGCGCATCTGAAGCTCTCCCTGCCAGAGACGCCCACACAGGGGAAGAAGGACGTGTATCATATATGTGTGTGTGTTAGAGTTGCTGTGTGGCGCTGCAATATCAACAGAAAAAACCTGTCACGTAAACATACCATCAGCAATGGAGTGAGTACGTACAGAGAGAGCAAGGAAGTCCATGTAATTACCCTGTACACACCTTGTGATGAAAGGGGCCCCTCCTACGCTCACGGAACTAATATTCCGTCCAACCTCACGTGGAATTACTCCTTTTACGCAAGCACTGTTTACTGACTGGAGCAATGCTAAATGATGTATGCTAAAGGTTAGGGGTATAAAGTTTTATCACGATACAATATTTTACCAATTCAGTAGACAGTGACTAAGTGTCTGAGGATATCACAAAGTCTGCTACAATACAATTTCAATTTGAGTTAGTTCAGGAGCTAGTGATCTGTATGAAACAATATCATATGTTGATCTAACAATAACTTCTATTCATATCAAATCATAAATTAAAATACAATTAAAATATCATTTGATATTTTTATTCCTGAGCTCAACCAAACATTTAAAGTAAGCAATCTTATCTTTTAATAAAAATAACAACACAATCTACCCTTGTTATAAAAATAGACCAAGGGACCCAGGGACCAACCCTGGGCAGACGCCAACACACCACGGTGCACACACACTCACACAATCACACTCCCATTCACACCCTACAGGGCCAATTTAGAGTCGCCAATTAACCTATAGTGCATGGTTTTGGTCTGTGGGAGGAAACCGGAGGAAACCCACACGAACACGGGGAGAGCATGCAAACTCCACACAGAAAGGCCCTATGGCCGAACCAGGGCTCGAACCCAGGACCTTCTCGTTGTGAGGCGGCAGCACTAACCACTGATAGTAGATAATAGAAGATAAACCAATAAGCTAATGGTTTATGCAAATAAGGGGCAGTTGGTAGTGTAACATTTAGGGAGTTTGCCTCGTGATCAAAGGGTCGCCGGTTCGAATCCCGGACCGGTAAAGGTACCACTGAGGTACTCATGAGCGACGTACCATCCCCAAGCACTGCTCCCGGGGTGCTACCATGTCAGCTTCCAATTGCTCGTTCACGGGTGGGTGTCAGAATATTCATAAAAAACTAATTTCTTCTGAAGAATGATGGTGAATGAGGCCAAATATTTTGATTTTGGATGGATGCACTGGGCTTGAATCATCAATGTATTGCTGTAGATTGATGTGTCATTATGCTACTGAAAGTGCAAATCTTTTCTATACATTACGTTTGTTATAGTTTATTCTAAAAGTTAATCAGAATAACATATGTGTGTGTGTCAGGGCTGTGGGGGTGCAGGCGCTTCAGCGGGGCCGCTCTGAACTACAGCACCCTGCTGCTGGAGGAGGATGCTGGCGTGCTCTATGTGGGAGCCAGAGGGGCTCTATACGCCCTGCAGGCCTACAATATCTCCAGCTCCAGTCGCTCTGTGAGTACAGCTTGGCTCACCTGCAAAACGTACAGGCTTTAGTGTCCATCCCGATATCATTTTCCCTCCAAAGCTTTGTCTTGAGATCATTGGTATGAGTCACGTTAGACCACTGCCCAGCCTCACAGTGGAAAAAAATGCTACTTGGATTTTCTGCAGCCAGAATAGGAAATGAAGTTTGCAGACATCAGATAGCCGTACCACAGTGGGATTTTTCAGCTAGGAAGGGAGACGCATTTTCCAGGTAGGAAATTATACTCTGAGTCTACAACAGAATTCACATTTCAGACAAGACAGTACAATTTATGTTTAATTTTTTTTCTGTCTTGTTGAGGTTGAGGCAGAAATACAGTCTGATTGTGTGGAGAAGTCCACAGGGGAAAGAGAGATCTCTGTGTCAGCAGGGAGTCACAGGACATCTTATTTACCTGCTCTCTATCTTTCGCTCTCTCGCTCTAAATATACGTATATATATATACTGTATGTAGTTCTGTATCTTCTATTAATGTTACACTCTATATAGCCATAACCTGTTCTGTCACTGGAATGAAAAAGGTTGATAAGATATATTGCTTTATTTAACTGCATGATCTGCATATCAAAAGTATTATTTAATGAGTATAAAATTGAATATTTAACTTGTTGGATTCTGCCCAATTTAGCAATTTTATCTAATCCCTATTTACAATTACATTTCTATATACTGTATATTAAATGGGAATGGATTTCTCTATATATTTCA
Source organism: Distichodus sexfasciatus (assembly GCA_032718565.1). NCBI lineage: Eukaryota > Metazoa > Chordata > Actinopteri > Characiformes > Distichodontidae > Distichodus > Distichodus sexfasciatus. Next base: position 1,569,722 of record JAVGVS010000035.1, on the reverse strand, counting down.
TTTTTTGTTCATGCAGATTGACTGGGAGGCACCTGCAGATCAGAAACAGCTCTGCCTGAACAAGGGGAAAGACAACAAGGTGAAGGTCTTCATCCTTGTTCCTCTGCTCTCCTTTCTCCATCTCTCAAAACACTACTGACCCTGATTTACTCCCTGTTACAGACCGAGTGCTTCAACCACATCCGATTTCTGCAGAGATACAATAGCACTCATTTATATACCTGTGGAACTCATGCATTCAGCCCACTTTGTGCATATATTGTAAGTTATCACAATATCAATATGTACTACAGTTTTAAGACATATTTGTTGTGTAGACACATGCTGTGCTATTGAAAAAGCAACAAGCCACAAATCTTCACCATTCTCAAAATTTCATTTTTTGGTGTATTCAGAGTAACTTTCATTGTTACATTCACTATGTTACAGCCAGAAACTGAATGGTCACACGTTTGAATCTAGACATTTGTGGAAGGTGACTGAAATAACAAAAATCAAACTTGGCTAAATTAGACCCCAAAATACAACCCGTCTGTTATTGTGTCCTTGGACAAAGCACTTCAACAGACAGTGCTGATCTGCTTAATGTGTTAATACATTTCTATTACAATTGGATCTGTAATGTATTGCTTGATGTGCTTTTTCTTCACTGTTTTCCAGGGTGATCGAGAATTTAAGATCTCCTCTGTGTTCGAGGAAGGTCGGGAGAGGTGCCCTTATGACCCTGCCAAAGGCTACACCGGTCTGATTATTGGTAATGTAACCAAAGTAACATATTCTTAATATTCAGTTCCACATTTTTAATCCTTTCCTACAGTGATGCTTAAAAGCTGGCCTGTTTAGAATTTTGGATATTTCCACATAAATGTAACCTCAGACCTCAGATCTTCAGATTCGGATCTTCACACAAGACGTCAAAGTGAATAAAGTTTGCTAAAGACTTCTGGGAAGAAAGTGTGGATGGATCAGAAAAATAGAACTTAAATGTGTCATATGGGGAGACAGGAAAATGCTGCATTACAGCATAAGAACCTAATCCTATCTGCATAACTCGCTGGTGGTTGTATCATGATTTGGGCCTGTTTTGCTGTATCTGGGCCAAGACAGCTTGCCATTATTAATGGAAAAAATCATTCTAAACTATACCAATGAGAATGGGTCATGCAGCAAGAGAGCGATCCTAAGCACACCAGTTCAACAAGAGAATGATTAAAGACAAATCATGTTAACATTTTTAAATTGCTGAGTCGAAATCCTGATAGTCCAAATAGAACTGTTAAGGAAAGACCTGAAGCAAGCAATTCATGTCAGAAAACCCACCAACATCCAAGATTTTAAGCTGTTATTACATGGAAATTGGTTAAATTACCTCCATGTTTATGTCCAGGACTGATCCAAAGTTAGGGAACACATTTAGTTGCAGTTATTGCTGCATCGCTGTAGAAACAAAAAAAGTAAAGCTTCACAAAGGTTTGCCGCTCTCAGCTATGTAATATTGGATAATTTCCTCAATAATCTTTTCGTCACATTTAATTTCATCTTATGATCAGAAAATCTGATGTCTCAGTTAATATTTATGTGGAAATATGGAAAATTTGGAAATATGGAAGGGTTCACATTCCACTCTACCACGACATAATCTCCCATCCTTCCTATCAGATGGCCAAATGTACACAGCCTCCCAGTATGAGTTCTGGAGCTCTCCGGACATTCGGCGGAACTCACCAAACCCCACGTTGAGGACAGAGGAGGCCCCCACACGCTGGCTTTACGGTTGGTGCATCACAGAGTATGGAAAACATATTAGCTACACTATTACAAGCAGTGTATTCATAGACAGCCAAATGCTGTATCACCACTCTCCAGTTTAAAGACTCTCCATGCCCTCTGTCTTTATGATTTACGGTTTACATCACACACATTCCCATTGCAAGCTTCGTGACTATAGTAATGTAATACTCGTTGATAAACACTGTTTTCTATGACTGTCTCTGTCAACAGAATATGAAAAAAAGCATCTGCACCACACTTCATTGCATGCTAAAAGTCTATTGTTTGGTCCCGTGCAGAGGCCGATTTCGTGGGCTCGGCATTGGTAAGAGAAAGTGTGAATAGCTCCATGGGAGACGACGATAAGATCTATTTCTTCTTTACGGAGAAGAGTCAGGAGCACAGCCCATACTTCAGTCACAGCAGGGTGGCGAGGGTGGCTCGCGTGTGTAAGGTACGAGGCAAGCGCTCATCTTTCCATCATGTGTACTTGACCTGTGTACTTGACCATGTTCTCTCATGACGCATGTGTGCACGCTGTACAGCATCAGTTGATTTACTCAAGTGCTAATGATAAGGAAGTCAGAAACCATATTACCGTAGCACATCCTGGCCTAATTGGGAAAATATTTTTATGATACATGTCAGTTTCTGGCCACCAGTTTTTATCAGCTCAAACAGTACTGGCCAAAAAGAGATGTCTAATTTACACTGTTAAACAAAGCCGTTTGTTTTTGCTCTTACTCTTCATGCACCTCATCGAAAATCTGACTGCTTCTGTCTGTTTTATATATATATGCATTTATGTACTTGAGCCTCTTTCTTTCAAGTGTGACACGGCACAAGCGCCCTAATGGGAATTTCACAACTTGGTGGTTGCCAAGCATGTCATTTCCCCAGATGCTCCTTTTTGTCTTTCCTCTGGAGCAGCAATCTTGCTTTACACTACAACAGCAACTACAGACCAGCATAAGCTTCAAATTCATGAACAGCTTGACAGTCATTAAACTAGCAATAATCAAGGAAATGACCATCATAAACCAGCTTGAGTTCAATGTATTTTTGTGCTGATCCCTTCCCAGCAGGGTGGTGCTGGCTGGTATGGCCTCTTTTACCCAGTTGAAGCTTATTAGAGTGAGCTTCTCTCTGTAAACTCAGGCAGGATGCTCTACCGTGACTTTCATTAGGAGTTTGGCACAGTCTTCAAGGTCATAACGCAGCTGGCTGCTTAGTTAGTGCCATAATGACTTCATGATTCCATACTGTCTCTTCTGGCTTATTTATACACGGTAAAATGTAACTGTAAATCTACAGTACAGTACTGACAGCAGCCATTTGCTGTATTTCTATAGCAATAATCATGCATTTGACAGTAATTCTGTAATTTTTACAGTCTGGTGCTGTGTTGTTTACTCCACATACTTTTTCAGAAGCAATACTTCAGTTCTTTTGCACAGCTGAATGAAAAACAGTTTACACACATTCTTTCAGGTGTGTTTAACTATCTATATCGTTCAGGATATTTCCTTTTAATGAGCATGGTGCAGTGAATCCAAACCTGATACTACAATCCAAATGATACTACAACATAAAGTAAAGTATGGTAAAATGAGAAACGATGAGCAACGCTGAATGATGTAACAGAGGAGTGTAACATGACACCCAGAATGCTTTAGCTGTGTAGTGTATGTTCCTGTATTTACAGAGATATGACTTGGAAAACATGGCTGGCTGTAGCTTATGCAATAAGCTTGTGCTGGTAATCCACGTGTAGTGAGCTGTGTGGACTGGCGGAGTCAGAGGCTCTGGGTGCCAGTTCACACAGTGGGGTCACTTTAATGAGGAGATTATCCTTCATTATCTGCATGCTAGAAGCAAAATACATGGCAAACACGGTGAGCAAACTCACTGAGGCTATCCGTGCACTAAAATTAATCTCCTTCAATTCCTCGGCTTAAGGGTGACTGTGGAAAATTAAATAAAAACGAAAGTCAAGTCTTAGAATAGACTTGATTTTCATCAGGCTCTTATTTGATCTTTAGTTAATTCTCAAGAAGAACATATGTGTGCTTCAGGTGAAAAAGGGCCAGCGTTTTAAGAAGGTTCTTGACGGCCATTTTTTTGACTGATATGATGTTAGTTAAGCCCAAGCAGAGTATAACTTGACAAAAAATAAAATGGGCTTTGAGGGACAATCTTGAGCTTCTGTTTAGGGGTGGGCAATATATGGAATATACTTGATATATCTTGTCTTATTCCTAGTGTGATGTAGTAAATGACTATATCATGAATACTGAGTACAAATCCTCACGTTAATGTTAAACAGACAGCATGAGTTTCGATGCTCTGTCCTCTCAAAGCAGACAGCTCACTCCCCGCCCATCCAGAACACCTCTAGTACATGCACGTTTTGTAGCAGAAGCAGAGGGAGGCAAGTGTGCAGAGAGAGAGAGGTAAACTAAGTTAACAGAATCATGGGATATATGTGGTCCTCCAGGACATCAAACGAACAGCATGTAAATGTAATAGTGACGTTTTCTTTGCGTTCACCTGGATTTCGGCAGAACTTGGCACCAGGAAAACATTGCATGCAGCATTTATTTGATGCCATTCGAACGTGCAGCCGACTGAATGCAGGTCCCGAACGCCTGTGTGGACGCTCTGTTTTGCTCCAATGACCAGAAAAACGGACGACATTCAGTGCGTGCTCACCTGACACCACGAACGCCAGAAAAACGCCTGATTCAGACGTTGCGACTCTCACATGGACAACAGCAACCAGTGTTATAATCTCAATACAGCTATTTACTTGATATGTTCAGTGTTTATTCCAGATGTAGGTCCATCACATTATTTGCGGCTCCGAGTCATGCATGGGGCAATGTGGGAAATGTAGTTCTCTTCCAGAAAGGGCGAATATATTGAGATATATTGTGTATCGTGATGTAGCTTAAAAATATTGTGATAGTACTTTTAGGCCTTATCGCCCAGCCCTAGTCCATATGTGTGTGATTTCGCTAAGGAACATTACACTTCCTTAACACCATCAATAATCTTTTAACATAAAATTAGCAGTTCAGGTATAGGATTCTCCAAGCTTAGACCCTTTCAGGAAGAGCTACACAATACTGAGAATTGTAGGAGTCCTATTTTCAAGATGATGTTGGTTGATAATTACAGCTGATGCTCTATATTTCTTCCCTTTTATTTGTTCATTAGCAGCAGAAGTTTGATCTGTTGATCTGGAAGTTTGGGCTGTGTTTCAGTGTTGCCCAGGCCTGTTACAACACACCGGCCCAGGGGAGGCTCCAAATTGGAGAAAAAAAAATGCATGCAGAGGCATTTGGTGTAGGGTCCAATAAGAACTGTCCTCCTCAGGGAATGCAGCGTGTAAATTAAATTTGCTCTGACAGGATGTACATTTTCTTTACTCTGGGAAAAAACCCTCCCAATTCAATCCAATCTAACCTGTTCCAATTTCCCACCGTCACCCTGACAGCAGAATAAAGATCTGCTGTCAAGAACAGGAAAGTGATCCGTGTATGAAAAAGGCAGGCTTAAGTGAGCTGTGCATTTGGCCTCGGCTTCAGTTTTCACTGATTTACCGTTGACTTACCTCGTGTGGAGGAGTAGCTGGATTAAGTCACTTTTGACAGGTTGACATGCTGTGTGATGTTGTGTATATGTTTGGTCAGGACTGAGAGTATCACGTGTACTTTTTTAAAAATCTGCAGTGTGCAAAACTCATTTACACCGCTACTAGTCTCAACAAGCCTGCAAATTACAGCAAAACATGAAAAGCAAAAAAAAAAAATACAGCAGAAAGAAGATTGCAGCCTAATTGGTATGAGTTTTAGGTAGGCTTTCAAGAGGTTTCCAAACTGAGGTAAGTTAAGTAATAAATATTTCACACTTTAGTTGTTAGTGCAAATATAAAATGCTGTTAGATCAACTCATTATTTCTGATAAGCCTTTAAAAAAAAAAAAACTACTTTTTTACTGTATGCTGAATGTCTCTTCCCACTGCTTGGTTCTGTAATAACCTGCCATTTCTCACTGTTCTTACTTCTCCTAACTGTTGTTCTTATGCAGATGGACAGAGGAGGCCTCCTGACCCTACAGAAGAAGTGGACATCCTTTCTAAAGGCTCGCTTGGTGTGCTCTCTGCCCGACTATGAGTTTCACTTCAACGTCCTTCGCAGCATGTTTGTGCTAGAGGGCCCAAGAACACAGGACACTGTCCTGTATGGCATCTTTGGGCTGGAATGGTAAGTGTAATGCTGCGTGCAGTAGGAACCAAAGTTTCCAAGTATGTTCTCTGGGACCCTACGAGGTATGAAGAGGCAAAATTGGAAGAAGGGAGGACAGGGGGAGCTCTTGGTGTGAACGTAGTATATGAAATACTTCTACTGATCATTAAAAAACTGAAAATTATTTAGAGTGATAATTTAATGGATATTTCTTGTAGTCTGTGGATTGACCAGCTTGAAGGATTTCAAAACACCTAACCTCATGTTAAATGGATCTTCAGGGACCATCTTAGGATAGATCTTAAAGCTGGAGCAAGCTGTTTTTCCAGCAGGTTTGCACACCTTCCTCGGCACCTTTGCCCCATTCGATTTTGCAGAATGAAAGTTGGCACTTGTGCGCTGCTTTCGCTAGCTGCTTCAGCGGAGTCGTGATTGGTTTCCTTTGAAAACAACAGCCCATCAGCAACTGAGATGGAGGGGAGTCCTCACATGTAATTTATTCTGGCAGTTGTAAGAGATGACTGCAGACTCCTCTGATCCTAAGTAGCGCCCTTTGCTCCAATGTGAGTAATGATTTCTTCAACGAGCATTGCGCGAGCGTGCTGTGAGCATCAGGAGAAATGTGGTGTGGTGCCAGTCTATTACTAAGCTCATCTGTCCATGTGGGCAGGTTCCTCAGACCTGAAGTGTGCCCAGGCACAGCGATGCAGCCTGGCAAAAGCTCCCGCCGAGCGTTCGCTCCACCGATGGTGCAATCCCTGGCAAAATGGCTGACAGGTTTTCTGGCTGCCTGAAGCCTGTGTTATCTTTTATTCATGAGCAAGTCAGCCTCTCATTGGAGATGTGAAGATGTGAAAGGAGAAGCCTGGTAGCCGGGATCTGTTTCTGTGCAAATATTGCTTCAGCCTTGAAACTGTGTGCTTTGTGTATAGCCTGTAGTCCATATATTGGATGCCCTGTTGAAAAGAAGAGATTAGCAAAGTTTTTAAAATGGTCATTTCTAGATTATAGGGTTTTTTTTATGGTTTTAGCTGGCTTGTGGGCTTTAAAAGACACTTAGATATGTTTGCCAAGAAGGTTTGACACCAGAATCAGATTCCAAAGGATGAAGGATTCCAAAGTCTAGCTTAACAAGTTGTCTCATCATGAACCTTTGCTTTGGCAGCCTATAAAAAGAAGTATGCAGGTCTCTCTTTGGCCCGTTGTTTCATTGTCAAAAGTTTTGTCTCATTTCACAATTAAATACATCTGTATTTAATGCATAGAAGTTTTGAGGAGTTGGCAAATTGGGGAGATACGACATTATCAAGTGCAAGCCTATAACAAGAAATGGCTGATGACTAGACAGAGAACAGCATGGTGATTGCTGACTCAGATACGACAAGGCAGAATTGGAAGAAGGGAGGATGGCGGGAGAAAGTGTGGGAGAGGATTAGTCTGTCAGCTGATAAGTGACGAGGTGTTAGCGATGACCTGAAAGGTCAACTTCAGTTGCTTTTTCCGTGGGTGGAATATGACTAGTAAATGTGTGCGTGTGTGAGTGTGAATGTTTTTTTTATTGATCACGTATTGTTTTAGTTCTCTTACAGTTTGGAGTCAAGTACAGAATCTTAACTGAGCGTCACTTTTTTTTGCAACCCCTTATTACTGTTTCACTGCTAGTGACTGCTCTTTAATAGCACTTTTTATCTCTTTTTCCTCCTTTCGCTGTTTCCTCTCTCTCCTTCTTGTCAAGTCCCTGCTAATATGTGCTCCCTTCTCCCCTTTTTCCCCTCCACTTGTCAGATGAATGTACCACAGCACTTGACAAGCTTTGTCTCTGTCCCGCTCTCGCGCCCCCGTCCTTCTACCTTACCTCACCTCTACTGCATGGTTTTTTGATAAATCTGTAATCTATTTTCCACGTTGCCATGGTTACACCGTGGGCTTACCGAGGCTCTGTGCCGGCATGCCAAGACCTTGAGAAACAAAGAGATCAGGGGAGGCTCAGAGGCAGAGAGAGAGAGAGACTCCTTGCTTAAGCGTGCCGCAAACTCACTCAGACATGGAGTGTTTTTCTATCTTTCCCAAAATTATCAATTTTCCTCCTCAGACTATTGTCTGGTACCTCAAGGTACTTTAATCAAAATTGCCAGTTCTTACTTTGGGGGTGGAGTTTCAGCCCAGTAAGCAGGCATAACCTGATCTATATGAACGTGACAAGCAGAGGCTGTATCAAACGATTAACCAGCATCAATGCCAGTAATAGTTAGATTTTGGACCAAATGTTGATATATGTCAATATCTTTTCCTGTCCGGGTTTCCTCGCAAGAAACTTATACAGACTTATTTGACTGAATTATTCAACTGTACTTAGGTAGTGTAGGAGTAAAGCAAAAAGTTAAAATTTTAAGTTAAACAAATAGACAATGACAAATTGACCATTCAAGCAATTTCATAACTTTTGTACAGGAAATACAAACTGCTTCTGACATTTAATATGCTAAGCAAAAGGCAGGCTTTAGTCACAATAATATTGCCCAGGCCTAACTATAACTCACCTGCGTTATGGTCCTCTTATTTTTTTTGCAGGAAACGTGTCAAAGCATCTGCCATTTGCCGCTACTCCATCACAGAGGTCCAGCAGACCTTTGACGGGCCCTATATGGAGGATCAGGAGGACGCCAGTGGGAAATGGACCGAGTATACTGGGAAAGTTCCAGAACCACGGCCTGGTTCGGTAAGACTTCTTGTAACCCTGGAGGAATCCCTTGTTGCAGAATGTTCCAGTAGAAGCTAAAAGACTAGTAGATTCGGGTGCCTCTGGTATACCTGTATTTGTGCATATGCCTAATGCCCTAGAGATTAGCTGAAATGTGAAGTGGGAGTTTTCAAGTTCTGACATTTTGAATAAGCACTTTTATGAGTTTCTGACATTTTCTATTTCAAATTCAATAGATGATTAGATTGCTTGTTTTGTGTGGAAAATAGAGCATTGTAATTAGCCTTTCTGCTGAAGCAATTTCTAGACTTCCAACGGAGCTGTATTGAATTTGCTGTCTTTCTTCGTGTACTTAAAAGGAAAGTTTCGAAGTGGCAAAGTCTGGTATTAATTATTCCATACTAACTCAACTTTCCAGACCAAGTTAATCTATCTATCATCTATCTTGTATTCCAGTACATGTTTACAAAAATGACTAATTATTTTTTCTTATTCTTTTTGCCTTTATAAAGATAATTCTAGCATGTTGGATCTGTGGCAACTGCAGGTAGTTCCAATATGGTTTTACTGCTGTTAAAATCATAAGCCTAAAATACACAAGGATGTGTGACTATACCGTGTTACAAAACGTGACCCTCATTTGGGATAGCTTAAATGATAGCACTACTTTATTTAAATGCAGATATGCAGATATACAAATACTATACAAATGTACATGTTCAAATACTGGGGCACTTGAAAGCGTAACGGTTGGGGTGTTCACCCTGTGATCGGAGGGTTGCCAAATCCAAGGACCAGTAAAGGTATCACTGAGGTACTCATGAGCAACGTATAGTCCCTAAGCACTGCTCCCTGCCCACTGCTCCTTCACGGATGGGTCAAATGCAGAGGTCACATTGTGGTGCACTCTGTGCTCTGCTGTGGTGTGTTCACAATGGCAAATAATCACTCACTTTCACTATTTATAGTATAAATGTCCATTTTAAGAAACTGTTTTCTATATACAACTTTGGAAAAAAATAAGAGACATCACTTTATTTCTGATTCATTGTTTTTACAGTTTGTGGCTGTGTGACTGTGTAAAATATACAAGTTAATGTTCTTTTATAACTTTACCATGCTTATTTCAAAATTTCAGATATTTTGGAGTAAATTACCTTATCTGTTATCTTATTATTATTTGGAGTAAATAATCGTAGTCTAACCTGGAAGTTGCAAACTACACATGTATTATTTTACAATGATGTCATTCCACGTTATCCACATTTGCTGTGGTATGTTTCCTCTAATCAGCAAACTGAATCAGATGTATAGGTGTTGGAATATAACATATTATATAAACAGAATTGCAGTTATATATAATAATATGGACTGCTTTCTTATTTTTCACAAACCTGAAACTGCAACTGCTCACAAAAGAATAGAAGCCTGTACATTTTACACTCACTTTGCTGTGAGTGTAAAATGTACAGGCTTCTATTCTTTTGTGAGCAGTTGCAGTTGCAGCCTGTGAACTGAAAAAAGTGATATGGTCTCTTATTTTTTTCCAGAGTTGTATTTATTTTTTCTTTAAGTTAATCTGTTATATTCTGTATTCATTTGAACAGTATTAGAAACAAATCTGGGTGCATTTCACTGTAATATGTGTATTATACTTGTATAACCATTTATGTGACAAGAATCGTGAATCTTAAATAAAGAATCTTGAGATAGAAAATGCAGGACAAATGCTGTCACTAAATCTGGTTGCTAGGATTTTTAATTTTTAGAAGAAACACCAAAAATGTCCATTAAAACTTGCAAGTTTCATGCAAGCAGTGGAAAGCTGAAGACTTGTTTATGGTTCTATGCTTATAATAACAGGGTTGGACAGAAAAGCTTGCAATGACTTGATAGAACTTGTAGGACAACTTCCAGTTTTCATAGAGGTCCTTTATGCCCTGGACTATGTCCAGGCTGTTAAAAATGCAGTATATTGTGCGAATGTGTTGTGAGGGTGCCGTTTTCACAACATGACTCATGCCTACCTCCTTTTGTTCCCCTAGTGCATCACAGATCAGCTCAGGGCCAAGGGCATTGAGTCCTCCACCGACCTGCCTGACGATGTGCTGCACTTTGTTCGCCGCCACCCTCTCATGTCCAAGCAGATTCTCCCTTTGGGACAGCGCCCATTGCTTTTTAGGAGGACAGTAGATTACACAAAGCTTGCTGTACACAGAGTGACTGCTTTAGATGGCCAGAAATACAACATGCTCTTCATAGGGACAGGTGTGTTTTAGTTGCATGCTCCGTTTCACTGAAGATTAGGATTGAAATCTAGATGCACTTGCAAAGTTGATGTGCTGTATTGTTCCTGTTTTATCGTTGGATGTTCCTGTGTTACAGATGAGGGTTGGCTTCAGAGAGCAGTGGAGGTTAAAGGTCAGCTCCACATCATTGAAGAGCTACAGCTGTTTGAGGAACCTCAGCCTGTGGAAAGTATAGTCATCTCTGAAAAACAGGTCAGCATGCAATTAAATAAATGAAATATAGACTTATGGGATGGTGACCTAGTGGTAGGAAACTTTATCCCAAGAGGTTGTTGGTTCAAATCTTATCTCCAGCACTACCGCTACTGGGTCCTTGAGCAAGTCCGAGTTGCTCCAGCAAAAAAAACTTGCTCTAGAAGTTGCTCTAGATAAGAGCATATGAAAAATGTATGCTGTTTACTTTTAAAAAAATCACATATGGCATGTGTCCTGTTATGGACTGAATAATATGTCTGATTGTTCATTTTGACCTTTGATCACTAGATGAGTGTGTATGTGGGCTCACCCTCTGCAGTCGTGCAGCTGCCCATGTCCACCTGTCACAGGTATGATTCCTGCTTCGACTGCATCTTGGCACGGGACCCTTTCTGCGCTTGGGATGGGGAGCAGTGTGTGGAGATTAACTCACGCACAGACAGGTACCGATACTGTTTATTTTGTGTGGGTCACTAGTGTTGACCTCGATTATACACATGTATCTTGGGTGATACAATCACAAGTGGGCAGCTCTAAGTGAAGTGATGGTGGTCTAGTGGTTAAACACGAGGATTTGGAACAAAAGGTTGTAGTTTCAAAACCAGCTCTGTGCCGCCACCAGCACTACCACCATTGGGCCCCTGAGCAAGACCCTCAACTCCAAGTTGCTCCATGGAGACTGTCCGTGTAATTAGGAAAAAATGGGAATTCATTCTGCATAATATGAATTAAAAGTACATATATTTACACCTGGCTCTAGAATATGTTCAGATCTTTTTTTTTGATGTCACAGTCTGGCACATGATCTCCCTGCCTTCTCCTGTGTTCCTCACATTTTCACATAAATGAGTACATACTAGCATTTTACATGTACAGCATTTTAGCAGATGCTTTTTTCCAGAGTGACTTCCTGGGGTAGTCTCCCTGAAGCAACTTGAGGTTAAGGGTCTTGTTTAGGGTCCCAGCTCTGTCTCCTGGGATTTAAACCTTTGATATTGCATTCACAAACAGAGTCACTTAGACTGCTGTGCCACCACTGCTTACTCTGGAGGTGCAGGTTGTGTAGGCAGTGCCTACGCAACGTTGTGTAGGCACTGGACGTCGGAGAACCTACATGACACATTTGCATTCACACTGCTAAAAGAATGTGGCCAAATGTTTTCTGAGTGATCAAATCTCAATTCTCCCTTACGTATACAGCAATGTCAAAATTGCAGTAATACTTGTACCAACTGAACGCTGTTCTTGAAAAGTCTTGGAAATAGTAGAATATTTGAAATGAAGTAGAGACTCTGGGGATTGGGGTGGTTTTAACCAGAACTAATTGCGTTATCTCTGTATGTGCAGATCCAATCTGACTCAAGACATCTTGAATGGAAATGAGGGCTGTGAGAACTCTGCAGCAGATGGTACGCATACTCATTTATCTTTGCACTCATCAGACACCAGATCCCAAAACGATCAGAGCATCAGAGCAGGAGGAGCAATCATGGAAATTATTGTTTAAACGCTGCATTTATAACCCGTGAGCCAGGTTTCTTTTTTTCCAGGAAGAGAACTGAAACCTCATTGTACAGCGCATCATCCGGGGGAAAAAAGTTTCCAATTGTTCAATAATTTATATCTGATTTGTTGTTAGTTATTTTAATATTCTGTGTTGCCCAGGACGATCGAATTAAAGGGTAGATCTTTTGTCAACAAGCAGGCTGCATGAAAAAGTAATACTGTTGTCAAGGAAATATTGCTGGAATCTATGTAGAGAGCATCTATACATGAAGTAAATGAATGCAAATTGTAACATTTATTTTCAGAACATTATTTGACCGTAAATTGATCCCTTGATAAAGAAAACAGTCTACTGATCATCACTGTGTTTAGAACATTTTCAAAATGGTTTTGGTATCAAAGGTTTTTGAAAAATATTGAAAGACCAGCTTAAGTAACACTTTGAAATCTCAATGACCATTATCAACCCAGCAAAATACCATCATGAAACTACTACTGCAGTATTTACACCTCAATATGTTTTCTGTTGATTCCCAGACCTGGTGCTCCATCGAGCTCGCTCAGTCATGGCAGGAGATGATGTGCTCCTGCAGTGTGAGCTTAGCTCCAATCTGGCAACTCCACAGTGGACCCTGCATGGAAAGGAACTGCAAGGCTACGGGCTCAATTCCGGCTACCGCATTGGCACCGACGGCCTGCTGGTGATCAAAGCTCGGCCAGACCAGAGCGGCGACTACAGCTGCTTCGCCTTGGAGAACGGCATTCGAGTCCCTGTGGTCATCTACACTTTGATGGTGCGTCAAGATCAGCCTGTATTACCTCCTGCAGTGGTGACCCACACACCCCACAGCTCTGGAGGACATCGTACCACTTCCAACAAGAACAGACCAGACCTGAAATTGGACCCTGCTCCAGACCCTCAGCCCCCACGTTTAGAGTTCCTGTCTCTGAGGAACATGGAGGCCATGTACTTGTCTCTCATCACCATCCTGGGTGGCCTGTGTCTGGTGCTCACAGTCGTCCTTCTGTATGTTGGGTTTTGTGTGCAGAGCAGACGGGGGAAGTATTCGCTCCGAGCAGCAGCTCGAGCTGAGGGGAAGAGGAACGCTCAAATGGAGCTCAAGACCATCTCCAGCCACTGCAACGGCAAGGTCGATGAACACGACGGGCTCTTACAGATCGTGCCAGGAGAGGCGCAAATGGCATGCAATAAAGATCTTCCTCCCGCGCCCCCACTCCCTCCGCCCCTGCCCAACTCAGAGTCGGAGTACTCTAATGGGCTCTCAGCCACGTTGCCCAGCGTCTTACGCAAGATGAATGGCAACAGTTATGTGTTACTTAGGCAAAGCGATGCAGACACCACGTCTCCACTTTACTACTCGTTCACTGAAGAGCTCAACCGTATACTCGAAAAGAGGAAGCACACACAGCTGTGTAGCAAACCTGATGAGAGCTCGGTATAAGGCTTCACAAACAGTATGGCGCCCCCTGTGGTAGGGCGGTTTGCTTATGGTTTAATTGATCATTCAGCTTGCAGCCCAAGTGAAAGGGAAGTGAGTCTTATGGTTGTTTTTGAACAAAATATCAAACTGTGAAATTTTTTCAAATCCAAATTTTCAGTTGCTATTCAGAGGATTATTAAAAATCTTGTCTCTTATAAAGAGAATGAGCTCACGAATCAAAGATGTTGTATCTAAAAAATCTACCTCAGAAGAACAATTCATTTTTTTTTTAAATAAGATGGAGCAACTGAACTGGTGTCACTACCAGGTATTTAACTGTAAAGTCATTGTGATGGAGGTCAAGGCCTCCAACAGTGGGGGGAAACCAGGTCAGTTTTACTGTGGAGCTCTGTCAAGTGGATGCCAGTGTGCAGTTCATACTGCTACCTGTAATGCCGTCAGGAATTAGAGGTCTTTGAGATCTTCTTGTCCCCCTGACCGAGCAAGAAAAGTGGCAGGCGTGACGAAAGTATTGCCTGGACCAAGGCAGCAGCTTTGCATGACCTCATGGAATTTTTCTTCATTTCAGTTAAGGGAGCTATTGACTGATCGAGTATATTTCCAGTTGAACTTTTGATCTGGGTGTGACTGCTTTAAGAGCAATACTGCTGAAATGCACTACATGAATTTCCTCTGTTATTTATGTGAAGAATGATTACACAACACTAATAGAACTAACAAACATTCTGCAAACAAGAGACTGCAAAAGAGACTAACATGAACTCCACTTTTATAGATATTGTTTTAGATAATGTGAATGACAGTATTAAGGACTGTGGTGCACTTTAGCAATGACCTGTTTCTGAAGTAGGAGAATGTTCTGCATCAGTTCGGAAGTCCTGGATAAAATTCTGGATTAATAACTAACAGGATTATAATCAAAAGTGCTAATCTAACGGGCTAAGCATTAGATGAGCATACTTGTCAATAAAGGCACTAATTTTACACATTTAAGAAGTTCATAACCTAGGCAAAATGAAACCTGACAGTAAATTGTCAATCCTCCTTCATCAGCAGTTCAGGCTCCTCCTGTTCTTTGGGCTGGTTTAGTCTATGACTTAGTCATGTCTTAGCGACACACCCAGCTCCCTACTCATCTTGTTGGGACTCTTGGCCGCCACTTTGCTGTGACAGCAGAAGAGGAGAGGTAAGATGATGTTGACATGGGATTATCCTCTTGCCAAAGCTAATTATCATCTTCAGCTGCCAGGAATCAGAATTAAAGCAACAATGACAAAAGTGGTTAATAGCAAAACACTCTTGCAATCATTTTGTTTAGAGGACAATGAGTTTTGTTCTGCTTTGGTATTGGCAGCGAAGTTTGTTCCTCAGTTCCAGTAATTCTGCTGATTCTGTTTCTTAAATTGATGTTTCCTGGATAAAGCCCAGCTAGCTAGGCTACAGCAGAGCATTCTGGCCTATGTCCCAATATCTAAATTGCACTAAGGCCAAGCAACAACTATTAAGGCCTTAAGTTCAGGACATAGCAAAATGAAATATGCTGGTAATTAGAGTTGTAAGGCCACTTCCATAACTTTTACTGGTTTAGCTGTATCATGTGCTCTTTGCTGCTCCCTCGCCCCAACCCCTCCTCCCCCCCTTTTAATTTGACGAAATGCCCTCATGCTTTCACAAATGCCTCGCTCTAATGCCCCAGAGATAGAGGGGCAGACTTAAGCATGCACATCTGATCTCCCCGCTGCTTTTGAGGGTCTTTAAGGCCCATGAGTTGTTTGTTGTCAGACGACACATCTGCCCAATGCTAGCCCATGCCTGCAAGGCTTCCATCCCTCAGGTCTAGCGCCCGCTAGCAAGATACAAGTGTGAGATTACATCTGGCATGCCAAGACAGGCTTGAGGCTGAGATACGGCTTGAATGTGGTCTTAATTCAAAGGCCAGGCAGCAGAAAGTGAACATCAGAGGGAAAGAGATTAAAGGAGAGGCCGGTGACTGAATGTAAACGGTCTGAGAAACGGTCATTAGGCCCATACAACCTCAGTTTACTCTGACACACTTTAGGAGTGGCTCACCTTGTTTAATTAAAGGGAAGTTAGATGAAACAGCCAAAGCTCAGAGTCTAGCAAGAGTCAGGAGCTGGCTGGATATTTCTGGCTGAGCGCAGAACACTGAGGTACACACCCAGACTTGGCTTTATATGTCGTATTATCCTGTTGCTGTTGGCATGACTGTAAAATAACTTTTGACTTATTTTATTATTTGTGTTTTTTTCAGGTGCATAAAGAGCAGTAAGATGTGGCGTAATGCTGTGCCACTGAAACAAGTCTTTTCACTGAGGGACTGAAGCAGGTCTTTAATGTTAATGGACACTTCAAGTTTTAATGCATCCAAAGAAGATGATATGAAAACAATATGATTAAAAAACACCAGCAGTTTTTAAACATTTGGAGAAGGAGTTGAAATACGAATCTCCTAGTACCTGCAAGTGTCATCAGATTAATTTGGAAATTAAGAATCAATCTTTTTATTTCTAAACAAACCATTGGTCATAATTCAATAATTGTATGGTTATGAACCTTATATTTATTTTCTTAGTTTTTTGTTCAAGTGATGATGCATGTCTAAATATGTTGTTTTTTTAGTTCTATAACATATATATGAGGCAAATTTTTCTGTTTATTGTCAGTACTTCTAGCAAAAAATCGTGCATTCTACTTTAGTAGAGAAAAGTGGCTGTATGCTTTGATAAAGTGCAAATTGTACGGCTCTCGTTCAGAAAACATGACATTCAGAGCTCTTATAATAAACAGATTATATTTCAGGGTCGCTTGAGAACATGGTTTTATGTCTCCTCAGTGGTGGGCAGAACTGTGTGGGCTGTCTTTGGACCTGCATGTAATGAAGCCATTTACACTGTCTCCTGTCACCATGGCAAAAAAGACTGAGGGGATTCATTGTCAGGCTACATGCTTGGGATGAGCTCGCTCTCTTTTTTGTGTGGGAAACATTCTCAAGTCAGAATGAGCTTGTGCATGCAGACAGGCCCAGGCTCGGCTACTTTGGCTAAATATGGATATGAACATCGCTTTATTAATCTGTATATTCCTTTAGAGGGGGAAGAGTGTTACATCCTGTTTGATAGGTAATTGCAAAATGTATACTCTTAGGACATATAATTGCAAAATAATTTGCAATTCCCTGAAATCTAGAGATTTTTCAGTGTATTGATTAGTGCGTTAAAGCTCAAGCTTTGGGGTTTGATACATAATAGGTTCCAACCCAGAAATTTAATGCTGGTCTTCCCCAGTAAACAGTGCATCATCTTTTTGGTCTTTTTCAAGGCTAAACTAAATATTCGATTTGCCTTTGAATTCTGTGTATAGTGCATGCACAATGCACATCAATTTTCAAAACTGTAATTTCAAAAGTGTGATGTAATTGTTATATAAGAACGGTATGCTGTGAAAAAAAGAAATGGAGATGCAACAGGTGGATTTGCCTGTTGAGTGAAATAGAATGCATTCTCCTGATCACTAAGCATCTGCCGCAGCGAGTGATTTGAGTTTACAACTGCCTGGACAACCGCTCCTGCCAATCTACTCTGTGCTTGTGTTCTGCATGCTAATGTAAGCTGTATAGGCTACCATCTTACAGTCTAATCGAATGGTGTGTTGGTCTGATTGACTGAAACCTTGTGTGTGTGTGTGTGTGTGTGTGTGTGTGTGGGTGGGGGTTTGGGGTTAAGCCTTAAACCACTGCTGGTCCTCTGAGCAAATTTCTACATGGAGACTGTTCCTGAAATTAGGTGTTGCTCTGGTTAAGAGTGTCTCATAAACACAGTAAATTTAAATCATACATAGGAGACATTACAAAATTTGAGTTCAAACCTTAGAATTGTCAAATGAATAAGGTCAGCCGGTGTGACCTGGTATTGTTGAAACTCTTTGTGAGGATATCAAACACTTCTCATAGTTTAATTGCTGTTTCTCTAAGGACTTTGCGTTGGAAGGGTTTATGCAAGATTGGGAGTGTGTACACCATATCAGCCGATCACACTACATCACACTCAGTGCCCCTTGGGATGAAGACAGCATGAGACTGCTTGAATAAATCTCTCTCTCCAGTGACCCACGCCACTGAAACCATGGCAAAAGTTGACTAATTAGGACGAAGGTTGTACGTGTAAAGTTTTATCATCATCTGGGGTCATGGGACATCTCAAGGAGGGAAATAGTCCTTCCTAATAATGTACATGAGGAGGTTAATTAGTTCCTGGAGTACCTATGTAGCATGACTCATTAAGATTCAGCGCTTTACTTCGCTCAGAGAATTTCGCCGCAGTGGTCTCAGTGAAGTCAGCGCTCCTGGCGCCTGGTGCTGTCTCAGCTGTCAGTCATGCTGACTGGTCAGTCACTCTCTGTGAGCTTGTGCCCTGCATTTCCAGAAACGAGATCTGAATAAAACCAAAGTGGCAGAATTTGTGCACTGTAACAGGGATATTTGAGCTATCCGCACAGAGTCTATTTAAGTTAAGAGGAGGTCAAAACAAAGTCAGGGCTTGTTGTTTTGTGTCATTTACATTGTAATTTCAGCTGTCATTAAAGCTATTGTCGTCTGGACTGGTTTGTGACTCAGACTAGCACTAACTACTCCTTGTACTCCGTACAGCCTTGTCTTTGTCTAAGGGCCCTGAGGGAACTTCCATCAAGGTTGTTTAACCTGGTTTACTGGCTAGCTGGAGTCCTTAAGGTGTCAGGCCTCCCACACAGGGCTCCAAATGTCATCAGCGATGCCTCACTTCGGGTATAACCTGCTAATTTGGCTTTTAAGGGTCTGGCTGTGCTGTGAAAGCAAAGAACTCAGGGTTGCTTCAATAAAACATACTGTAGAGGGAACTGCGGGGACTCCCGTTGCTAAGCAACACCACACCAACACACACACATATAAACACACAATGCTGCATCTTGCTGTCTTTGTGAGGTATTTTCATTGGTTCTGTTGGTTCCTGTAATTTCAGGATTTAAATACTACACATCTTTTTGTATGCTCGCATCTTAAATTTTTACATTTCTTAAATTTCATTTAGAGCATTTTTTTGTATTTTGAGGGTCACTCCACCTATGCAAAATGACCTCACAATGCCACAAAAATCCGAGTAATCTCTGGTTTTCCTATCTTATGGGGCAGCTGGGTCACCTTAATAAAAAAATGTCCAATTACACACATTCACATCTTGCTGTTTTGTGAGGTATTTCCATTGGTTCCCATAATTACTACATCTAAATAATACTACACCTAACCCTAAGCCTAACTAAAACGAATGATTTGGTTCTTAGTTTTCATAAAAAGCCAGCAATTGCCCTTATGATGAACAGTCTTCACCTACAACATATTATTAAGAGCGCCATTTTGATATAGGTTAGGGGACAACTGTGTCATCACAAATAATTAATACCTAAAAAAGTCCTTGAGAAAGAGAGAACACACACATACACAAAGATGGCTAGAAGGGATTTCTTTGTGTATGTGTGTTCTCTCTTTCTCAAGGACTTTTTTAGGTATTAGTTATTTGTGATATCACAGTTGTCCCCTAACCTATATATCAGGTGTTTCTATAGTTTATGGAACTATCAGGTTCTTACAGAAGACCTTAACACTAAATCTTCGGGTGCAACCAATACAGACCTTTCGCTGCAGTATAAAGAAGCCTCTAAACATTCAAAAGTTCCACTAACGCCAGTGTTGTCACTGTAATATAATTTAGTGTCAATAACCCGCTCCTTGTTACCTTGGGCAGAGTTCGGAACAAAGGCACGTGAGCTCGGCAGCAAGCGAACTCGCACGCGAGACAGCACGCGCTCCTCTATCCGGTTTGACGCTCTTTCAACCGGTCACCCATTTTAAACTGATGTACACACGCCTGACTTATATCAACACAAGTCAGATTTCAAGTAAAACCAGTGGGACAGCATGTCGAGGTTGTTTTAAATGCTTTACATTTGTTATGGTGAAAGTGACATATTTCAATAGTGTTTACTCCAAGCGTGCAGCTTGTTGGATGGAACGACGGTTTACTTGTGTTAGTTACTAGTTATGTTGCTGCAGTTTAACACTGCAACCTAACAACCCAACAAGGGTTGCCAACTCTCAGCCTCAATCTCACGCTTTCACGCTCAAGAAAGAAATCTCACGCCAAATCTGGCATTCTTCTGTGTTGTAATTTTTTTTTTTTTTCACTCATGTGGTCATTTCCGAATGACTATAAACGTTTCTCTGACTGATGATTCGCTGAAAACAGCAACCCTGCTAATAACATGGTGACAAATCTCGATGTTTACATGGTGACAAATCTCCAAATTTACCTTAATTTACTCTAAAATTTTATTTCCCATTAGCATCACTGTAGTTGTGCGTTAACTGTTATTTTAACACGGGCCGCTCTCGTTATTATTGGATTTCAGATGTGTGCCTACAGCGCCATCTATCTAGTTTTACTTGTAAATACAAGTTCAAGAGGAATTGCAAATCGTAATACTTTCTTGATTTAAGTGAATTTACGTGAGTGATGTCATTGTGAACACACCACAGCATAGTGCACCACAACGAAATGTGACATCATTGTTAGTGGGCAGCCTGAATAGCGCTGGGATCGTGGACCAGTGCTCATGAGTACCCCAGTGGTACCCTTTATCGGTCCGGGACTTGAACCGCTATCTTTCCGATCACGGGCCAACGGTAACCGTTACGCAATATTGTATTGATACTATTGTCGCCAAGGGGTAAGATTAAATCTATCCTTTAATTACTTTTTCTTTATCAGTTCTCATGTTTTATAGTGATATAAGTGGTGAACACACCACGCGAAGATCACTAAGTTTAGATGAAAGTGTAGCCTCAAACGTGTATCAATCTACAGCCGGCGCAATGCAGTAGACAAAAGAACATGTACACCTATTTTTACAAAATGATCAGGAAAACACTGAATTGTTTGTGCACCCTACTGAAAATATTTATAATTTGTTACAATTTAGGTGCATTATGAGTTCTTATAAGAGCAGATATGAAGATTCCAAAAGCGAAGCAGGATAGACCAAATTCTGAAAAGTGCCTTTCCTTGTGAACGATCTGTTTATTGTATCTTCCTGATTTTTTCAGTAGAGGTCAGCAAACTCACATTCTTACTAACTCAGTACCTTAAAATAAAAAAAATTAATCATTCCAATTGTAAACAATTAAACTTTATTTATTTTATTTTTTTTTAATTGATGAGGGGACATTTTTTAAAAATTTATACTGAACTGGTAATATAGCAAACTAAATTAAGCCTAAGATAGAAAAGCCCAGTTCATATCTCAACAAATGGCAGAAGTTTTATTTGATTCTATTTCACTTTAATTCACTACTGCAAATCAGTTTAAAATGTGTGTAAAGTAGGTTCTGAGTGACAGTGTCTAACAGAGATAGATTTCGGATGACAGGAGTGTGGTGACAACTTATATTTCCCTGCCTCATTCTTTTATAGACACATATACACACATACAGAAAGGAGGGGGTTTGTTAGTATTAGGTTTTAGCCCATAATGCATTTCACAGACCCTGAAAAGAGAGATGGTGGACCACAGTTTTATGACCCTCTCAATAATGTTCACTAAAGGCAAGAATAAATGTTGAAGCCATAACACACAATGGTAAGAGCTTAGCCAGACTTTCTCCAGCAAATGGAGTGAAGTTTAATTGAGTTAGATGATCCCTATAAAAATCCTGGATTAAAGCTTATCACACAGGGTGTTTATCTCAGAGAGGATGTACTATAGGGGTTTAACCCAGTTAACAACAGAAAAGAGAAAGAGAGAGAGGATTGTTCGAGAATTGCACACAACATGGTCACTGAATCATCTCTGGCCCCAGGGGTTTCCTGAGGTACAATTATCATCAGGTTACTCTGCACACATTTCAATGAAATGACTGCTGTTGTCTGTTAAGTATCTGCTACTTTAAATCTGAGCACTCGCTCTCTTTTTAAGGCTGTTATTGGCACTGCAGTAAGAAGATTATATCCAGATTTGAGCTCAGTGGGGAACCTGCTGGAGTAGGTGTTTGAATTTTAACTTTTGTTTAACATTCCTCCATCTTCAGCCCCAAAATAAACACTTGCAGAAACTGATAGTAGATCTGCTTAAACTTTTTAACGATGCATTAGAAATGTAGATTTTTCATCCAGCCAGGGATATAAACATTGTGTAACCTGTATAACTTCAGTCTAATTTCATTTTCAGTTTTAATGTTTTTTTCAATGGTCAATCACAGCAAACAGAAATGTCTATCACTTGAAAATACTGTCAGATGGATTAAAGGATGAATGATTCTACAACAAATTTAGGCCAATTGCTGTAGTGTAACAATATTTATTCTAAGAAAATTGGCAGTAATCATTGATTTTTCACAGTAGCACTTATCTTGAAACAACAAAGGAAAATAATACGCAAATTAGACTTCTCACTAAATTTAAACATTGGTTCCTTTGTACAGCAAAGATGGTTCTGTTTGTTCCTTGACCAGAGTAATTTAAAGGTCAAATATTTCGAGCTTGACATTATTTCAGTGGTGACCTTTGCATAATGTTCTTCACAATTTCTCTTTTTCAAAAAGCCAAAGTGTAACTGTTTTGGCATATCTGGAACACTGGTGGGCTTCTGCAATGCACTGCAATATTTGAAGTTGATGCTTCCTGGATTCTTATCTCTGTTCCTACCACAATGGCTCCCTTTTGAGTTAGGAGCATGAAGCAGGGCCCCACTAATGACTGCAGTGCGGAATCCTGCTGGAAGACTCATTGGAATCTTGCCATTCTGTAAGGGATAAAGCAGGTACTCTGCTGAAGAAAGGTTGCACCAAAATTATTTTAGATGATCACAATCTTAGGCTAGTCCTTCAAGACGAGCGATAAGCTTAAACCATAGACCAACTTGACCAGTGACGGCTGTGATATTTTGACTTTATTAGACTACAATAATATTTTAGGTTTAACTTATCATTATTTTCTCAGACTGCATTTGGGTAAAAGTTAGACTCACATACTGCTTCACTGGAATTCCACATTAATCACAGTTGTAAGCTCTTTTTACAGCAGTGTTGTGTTTCAGAAGTATTTTTTTGCCCCATGTCTTTAGTCCCCATGACAAAGGTTTTGCATGCTTGTTATTCGAATGCAGATGCCTGCCTGGCGATTGTATGGAAATACATGTTATAGTGTGCACTGTTCAAAGATTTGTGTTGCACAAAGGAAAAGGTTAGGATGAGTGATCATGAGGTTTACCTCCCCTACCACTTCTCCATTAATTCCCCCATTCATCAACCGTAATTCAGCCTTGCAGACTCCATAGCATTTGTTCAAAGAGCCTCCTAGAGAATAGGCTTAGCAGTTTGGAATGTTAGGTAGCATTAAAAACTATTCACCCTGGGCTATTATATTATGGCCTTTAACTCTGGATGGACTTCTTTGGTGTTGAACTCTAGAAAGGGCTGAAAGTAAAAACCACAAAATTCTGTGATGAATATGAGATGTAGTTGCTAAGAGCCAGTCAGGAGAGACACGGAGAGAAATGACACTGCTCAGTATTTCCATATGGCCAAAATTAACCCCACTCCAAACTGGCACTCGAAAGAGAAAGCTGGCTTTGCAAATATGCAGTGACTGAGGCCAGTTTGTTTTTGTTCCTGATGAAAACCTTTGAGACTTTCAGTGTGAGAGATGAAGAAAGTGAGAAGGTTGAGCATGGAGGAGAAGAGAGAGCAGCTGTGCTGGGATGGGTTCCTGCTGCTTTTCTTTTTTGCCCCCACATGAACGTGGATATAGTGCTGCAGAGGATGGTCCCAAGAGATACAATGTGTCAACATAAATCCTAGTAACTGAGAAACGCTTGCACACATGAAAACGCTTAAAGGAATAGGCAGATGTAAACATATACACAGCTGCAACAGAGCCTTCCTGAATGGTCGTTATCCCATGCAGTCCTCTGCACCCATCCAAACGCATACACATAATGTAATATGAGTTGAATGTGAGTGCAGTCATGCACGTTTAAAACCAGAAATGCATTAATAGTTAATGTAGTAAAACACTGGAATTGCCCCCCCCCACATTTCATGCAGATCATTTTAGCTGTTTCTAACCACAGACAGGAAGCAAAATGAAAGCTTGCCAGACACCACTGTCTTAGACTATTCCACTGAGGTAAGACCTAAATAAGGAAAGTTAGCTTCAGATTAACTTTGCTCACTTCTTTGAGTGGGCATTCATGCAGTTTTATTTAAGGCTTTCTCTCTGCTGATTACATAAGAGCGCAATTCAGAATTCATGTCTTGTTTTGGAAAACAGCATATAGTAGCAAAAATTTCTAGCTGGTTGATGATGCAGTTTTTGTGGTTATTGTTGTGTTTTTTTTTTTTGTTTGTTTGTTTTTTAACCCACCACCACCACCCCTCTTTGGGGGACAACTTTATTTTTAATTACAAGTTTCATTTGGGCACAATCCCAAACGACGCAACAATTAGAATATACATGCACAATCTGCTCCAAATGAATATCCACAAACAAAAACCAGTAGACAAACAAAACAAGATGTTACAAGCAAAAACAAACAAACAACAAAAGGTAAATGAATGAATAAGGGGGAGGGGGACAAATAACAGAGAGCTAAACAAATTGACAGACAAACAAGACAGGACAGGACTATGTATAGACTAATAAAAAACATGTCGCGTACAAAGACAACTCAAGAGCTCTCAGCAAATGAGATGGCGATGTGCTGCTCTCACAATAGTCAAAAAACTGTAACGCTCCTGAGCTATCAGCACTATCACATTCAATGTCAGGAGAATATATATATATATAGATATAGATATAGATATAGATATAGATATATATACAACACATACACACATATATATACATACATACATATATAGCATACACATATATACATACATACATACATATATACTGTACATATACACATACATGCACACACACACATATAAAATATATATATATTTAAAAAAAAAAAATAAATACAAGGTCTTAAATGGGTTCCATTGTTCTTCAGAGACTGACATATGGTTCTTTTTTTGTGAGCATTATTATTATTATTATTATTTTTTTTTGTGTGTGCGCGTGTGTGAGCTGGTTTGTCAATTGGAAGTGGTGGTATTTGATGATGATGTATTTGATGATGATGGGGTGAAGCAGTGCCCCATTTCCCCCAGTGCGAACCGGTAGCAGGTAGGGCCAGGTGGTCAAAGCCCGCCAGCCGCCCCCATGGCGAAAGGCCCCCAGACACCTGCCCCCGAGTCGGTCACCCACCCAACCCAAAAGAGGAGTCAGCAAGAGACCAAGGGGCCGATGGCCTCTATATAGGCCCGCAAAGAAGGGGCGACCGGCAAGGCCCCCAGTCAGGCCCGCAACCCCCACCCGTGCAAGTTGTGTCGGAACCACAGGCCCCTATCGACCGGGGGCGCAGCCCCACCCCCGTCGGAGGGCCCGCCGCACACCGGAGGGGCCCCGGGCCCCCTAGCCCAGCTCACCGGCAGGAGGGGCCAGGGCCAACTGCCATGACCTGGCCAACACCCCTCCGTGACACCACAGGACGACCAAAGGAAGGCCTAATGCCCCCCCACCCGGGAGAGGACCCCAGGCGATCAGGAAGCCGAGACCCCCCCACCCAGAACAAACCTGACCCCCCAACTCACCTGGAAGTGCCCAGAGCCTCCCGAAACCCGAACCACAGACAGGGATCCCAACAATGCGTGGCAAGACCAAGGCCCCAAGCCGGTTCACTACCCAAGAGAGGAGGCCGTCCACATCCAACATCCCATGATCTTCCCCAAAACCACACAGCCACCCCCTCCACCGCCTACACGAGGCAAGAGACAGAGAGATGGGGGCCACTCGGCCCTCACCGCACCCCCGTATGAAATGTGTATATGTGCATGTGTGAAAGTATTGTGTGTGTGTGTCTAAATTGCATTAAAATTTGTGGGTGCAGTTAGGAGAAGAGGGTCCCCACCGCTGGCAGACGGTGGTCTCCCCACCCCCCTTCCTGACCCACAGTGCCCTAGCGAATGTGGACTGTAAGGATGACTAAGGGTGCATTAAAATTAGGGGAGCTGTCCAGGCAGGGGCATCCCTCTGGTGGACAGCAGAGTGCCCCCCGTCCCCCTCCAAGGCCCTAGTGTCATGTGGTGTCTAATATGCAAGTAAAAATTGAGGGGCAGTGTCTCGGTGTACCTTGGCACTGCCCCTCGTAGCCCTAGTGTGGTGATCAGGACCGGATGGGCCTGACCCCACTGCATGCGGGCAGCCAACTTCCCAAAGGTCAAAGCCATGGAGCCCAGCCGACAGAGCCCATAGCCCAACCCTCCTCCCACCGGTGCAGTGGCGCAGACAGGACCAGAGACCCCCCAGGCCCACCCCCCCAGTGCGCCCCCCAGTTTGGGGGTCTACACCCCTCCCCCTCACATCATCCCTGATGGGCCGGGCCAGCACCCACCCTGAGACACCACCCACAGGACCCCAGCCTAGAGGAATACCGGTTATTGTTGTGTTTAATGCTGGCCTAATTAGCCAAGGTTTATCTGATTTGCTGAGCTGATTTGGCATCAAACCAAATCCAAAGTTAAGATGATTCTTACAGACAAGACTGGTTCTAAAACATAACTTAAGATGATTCTTTTTGGACCAGCTTTAGTTTCTGAAAATCAAAAATCTGCTTGCCGGCCCGAGTTCTTCCTCACTAGTCTTTTTCATCATCTTGAAGTTACTCTGGATTTCCAGTCGTCTTTGAGGTGAAGGCAGTTACTGGTTGCTTATTGAATTAGTTCTATGCTCCCAGGATTTGTGTGTGGAATCTGGCCTCTTTGAACTTTCTTTATAGGTGACCCACCCGGACCACATGTAGAGGTCCACTTTACACACAAAAGGGCTTTGAGGCAAAACTTAATCCAGCCTGGCCTGGGAGGAAGTGCAGTGCCAACCTTTGCTTTAAGCTCTGTCCCTCACAAACCTGAACTGCTGAACTGTTGCACCAGACTCATTCAAAAAAGAAAGACTTAAATGTCCAGGTGTCATCTGTATTTAGAACAAATGTGATTTTTTTTAATGCTTTTGTGCTTGTGTGAAGGTTCGTTTTATTGGTTGAAGTCATAACATGAAGCTACCATTTCAGCTGTCAAGCACAAATTCATAATAGGATTCCATTGACCTTTGAGTTCCTCCTATCACATATAAATCATGAAATACTCTTCCCCAGGCAGTTCCATAACACGTTGTCTCACCCTTTACATTCCCTTTAAGAATGTAAGATTTTAGTGCTACAGTTCTGCAGTTTGCTGAGGTGAGCCATCTGGATTCACATAATCTGAGCAAAAGCAGCTGTGAAAATCTTTGATTTTCACTGTCTAGTAGCTTAAAGGCCTCTACACTTTGGGTTAACATATTCATAAAAATATATTCGTAAATGTCATATATTTGTAAATACATACATAATTCTAACTCAAAATCTCAGATCATTAATACTTGATGAGTTAACATCCCTCACAAATGGTACAGTTATCTCTCCAAACCAAGAATCTTAGACCTTTTATAAATATATAAGTCCATTCTATATACCCTATACAGTTACCAGTCTCTCATTGATTTTGTCCATGCTTCTTATAGCACACAGCTTCAGGCCTAAATTCTATTTTAAGTTTCTGTTTGTTGCTGCAGGCTTCACTGAAATCTTTATGCAGTTTTATCTTCATAATTATTAGTATATTTTCTTTCAACTAGAAGATCTACAGAGATGAGAAAATGAGAATGCAATTATGTTCATGTTCACTGTAAAAATATTATTTTCTGAATCATTCTGAGTATTATTTCCTAATGCACTCTGAAGAAGTGTCTTCTCCATAATATGAGACAGGAAACCTGTTGCTATCGTATTCCATAAGCCAATAGCACCGTTGATCTTAATGTAACTGTACCATTACATTCTGTCTGGAATTAATTAAAGATTGATCTCTTCCTCATACTAGACTGAGAGGCTGTTCTTTTCTACAAGTGAAGCTCTTCCATGTTGCTGTATTTGCTGCTAGAAATAGACTTCCCACTATGTTTGTCGTTTATTATCTTGGATTTTTCCTTTGGGAATGCCTCAACCTTTCCATTCTTGTAATAATACCACTTTTGCCCTCCATTTCCTGATTAGCCCATGCTGCAGACTTTCTAAACAAGGCCAGACTCATACTTTATGAGTGTCCCATTAGTTACACATGAAGTGGTTTCATAGGAGATGGCACTGTCGTGCCATTTTGACCCTTCATCCTTCCCTTTTTAGAGAGGTTTTCAGTTGTATCTCCTCTCTTCACTCTCTCCTTCCCTGTGCTGAATTTGTGATTGCATCAATCAGTGCTTGTCTCACCTACTAATTGCTGTTTTTTTACATCCTCCCAGGAGATACCTTTCCATTACACTGTTATCTGCACTTCATTTAGCACACACACACACACACACACACTCATGTTCTTGTGTATAGATGCCCTTGACTTTATATAAATTATGTATGAACACTTCTGTGCCACAGAGTCTAATGCACAACCCTACTTCAACAAACATACATCCTTTCTACAGCAGAAGTTACTCACACTTCCTTCCTAGGCTGGCTTATGGAATTCATCCATTTTTGGTGTGTGTGTGGGGTGGATGTGGTAACAAGGGCTCACTGCTAAAGGTGTGTGTAGGGTGACTGGAGACTTGAGAGAACACTGTGCTGTGTTTGTGTGTCTGGTACAGGCGGGGTTGCACTCAGGCGGAAGGACATGGAGATTGAGCATGGAGGAGGCAGACTTTAAAAACAGATGCTCCCCAGCCTCTTCACCTGTCTCTTCTCATCAGTGCAATGGGCAGGGCAGAGTGCTGCTGCAGTTTACTGCACCTCCATTGGCCCCTTCTTTGAGAACAAACTGCAAACTCTTGTCCTCTCTCTGCACCCATACTCACCTTTACTCAGTGCTCTTACCAGAATGCATTCGACCGTCCTGTTGACTAGGTATTGCTATCTTTCCAACACTGTGATGCTGTGCACTGTACTGAGCTAGAAAGGTGTTGGTTTTTAACAACACAAGGTTGTTCCTGTCCTCAAATGAGCTTGACCTATTTTAAACGAAACATAAAATATTTTAGAGGTTTCGCCATGGGAAATCCTTTTTGCCCTTTTAGCTAATCTAAACTATGACAATCAATCTAACAAAAATGGCAGTGGAATTGCAGATTAATATGATTTGTGCAGGTATTTTATTCAATGAATATAAAAGGTTTTCCCTATTTCATTTGATTTCCAGTTGTGTTTAGACACCGTGACACTTTGGTGCGAGCGGAAATCCAGGGGGAAACACACTTCTTTACATTGGCACATTCAGCAACAAGCAGGAAGGAGAGTATGTGGATGTGGATGTAGTCTCGTCCTTATATGCCCCGTGTTTGACCATAACACTGAAATGCTGCATTAGCTCTGCTCTTCAGCGTCCTCCAGAGACCCTGAATATTCTTACAGACTAAAAGGCAAAAGCTGACTCTGTCATATTGATGATGATGGTGCTTTACAAGAACACTCACCAAAATACCACTAAGCATTATCTACTACTCAGCATGTGTATGTGTCTGTGTGTGTGTGTGTGTGTGTGTGTGCAACATTGTCTTCCCGGAATGTGACACATTGTCCTGTGCTCCGTGTGTAACTAAATGTGTTATAAGAGGGTGACTGGGGTGAAAAACCATGCCCTCAGAAAATAAGTCAGGTTTTTCATCATTTTCTGTATTAAACTGCTGCTTTATCAAGAAACATGAATGAAATGCATGTGACTTTAATGTCCTGTTTTACTTTGATTGATTCTTTATCCCAGTATCAAATGTAAAAGAAAGGTTAATCTTGATGTAGGAATATAAAAATCTCTCACCACTGACAAGTACACTCAGTCTTTTTCCAATTGATGGCATTTATCAGATGCTCTTATTCAGATTTACTTACAATTAAGTACACAACAGATTTACAATTAGGGGTGGGAATCGAAAACCAGTTCTGACTCAGAACTGCTTCCAATTTATCAGTTCCAAGGGAATTGTACACCTCCAACATTATTGATTATTCTTTATGATTCTCTTATTGGCCAGTACAGCGTTCTCCGGTTTTCCCTAAGTTTTGCGTTGCGGTACATTACGTCACGCTCTCTGTGACTTGAACTTTAACCATGAGGAATCATGACACATGATATTTTTTATGATGTAAACACACGTTTCAGTTTAGTTAAATGCATTATTTGTTATCAAATAATTTTATTCTATATCCAGATGGATTCCAAATGCATAAAGAAGTGTTTCCACCTGGCACTAAAATGTGCTGGATGTGGGATGCAGATTATCCCCATGTTAACGTTAATGATTACGTTAGAATAATATTCAGAGGTCTATGAGATAAAACATAATTTCTAAAAGCTCAAACTCATTTGAAAGCCCTTATATAAGAGTAGATGCGTGAGCGGTTAGCTGGCCTGTGATTCATGTCATAGAAGAGTGTTTCACTGTATAATGCTGGTGTTTGCACATACTTCTACACTTTGTCCATGGAACCTCTCACTGTTCCCACTCTGACCGCCAAGCATAATATCTCCACAGCTGCTGGGTGAACTCAGCTGTCTCCACTTACTCTCCTCTGCTCCTCAAGCAGGGAGCGCTGCAGCATTTAACTCATTTCCAACATTATGTCACCCACTAATCTTGCACCCTCCTACATAAACGCATCTGATCTCTCTAATCCTTCTGAGTGAACCGGATATGACAAATCCACTTCCCTTCATCCCCCTCTGCCAAACTAACTCATCTGCATGTTGCCACTCATTCATTCTAGAGGTGCTCTGTCCTACTGGAATGTTGCATCTCATTCCAGCCTTCTTCTTCACTCTGTGTGCTCCTCCTTGGTTCTTTGCTAATGTGGATTACGTTATTCCACTGTGTATGGGTGGGTTGTACATGACGTTCCCTACTCCTGTCAGGGGAGTCACACTGCAGGGATGATTTACACCGATCATGTGTCCTTGTCCTGCTTGGATATTGCAGGGCACGTGTTGTGGGGCAGAAATCACATGATTTCATTAAAATTGACCTTAACCTTCACCTGCTACTACACACCACCCAGTTGGAGGCGTCTTTCCTATCCTGTTCTTATTTCATCATCCTCTCATTTCCTCTTTTTTCTATGATTGAAAGACAAACTGTAAAGAAATAAAATGTCATTTTTTTAAATCATGGATTATTTTCAATCATTTACTCAGGCAACTTTAGTTGGATTTAGGAGTCGAGTAGTTGGGGGAGCTTTTTTTAAATTACACTGGTACATTAGGTTTCTTTGATTAAAAGTTATAGCCAAGCTTCTGTTTCTTGTAGTCAGTTACATGACAAGCTACAGAGAAAGCTAACAGCACAGAAGCTATTTCACAGCCACATATTCTTAATTCCATCTTCATTAAGGTGCATTGCATCCTTTGACTGCATCTTGCACCTGCCAAGAGTGTGCTGTAATGCAATTACCATGTGCACAGTAGTATCAGATTCCACTTCTGATAGGCGACCATGCCCACTGGCACACGGTCATTGCATCAGAAATACATGCAAGTTAAAAATACTGATAAGCTGAATTTAAGTGAGTGCTTATTTTTCATTGTGGGAACAGCACAGCACACAGTGCACTACAACAAAATGTGACCTCTGCATTTGTTCCATCTATGAAGTTGGCAGTGCCCAAGGAGCTGTGCTTGGTGATAGTACCTTGCTCATGATAACCTCAGTGGCATCTTTACCAGTCTGGAATTTGAACCGAACTTCAGTCACAGGGGCAATTCCCTAAATGTTACTTTGCCATCTGAACAAAGTAGCTAAGTTACTAGTATAGCTAATTATAGTTAGTTACTCCTCAACACAATTAATTCCTTCAATATGTACCAGGTAGATATATTTCAAATATATTCAAGAAGCCAATTTTTCATTTTCAAAAATCAAAATCAAAGTCAAAGTAAGCTTTACTGTCATCTGCTATATAATGTACAAGAATACAGAGAGACAGGATGATGTGGAAAGAACAAAGAAGGCATATAGAGTAAGCAATATATAAATAGAATATAAAAACATACACTTTAAACTAGAAGTGGAATAGTAAATATTAACTTTAAACTAGAAGTAGAAAGAGAGACAATTAGGATGCAGTGTTCAGCCTACAATTATGGTCTTGAAGTTGTTTTTTACACTGAATGTGTGTGAGATCAGTAACAGTTTCAATATAAAAAAATCTATACAGTGAAAAATTCTATACAAACCAAAAATGACCATTGAAAAGCCAGGTTTTATGGTAACATTTTGACCCCATAGGACAAAGTCAGCCAATTTCCTGATGTAATCTACTATACAAATACTCTAACAACTGAAGTGATATGTTGTGGGACTTTTTGTGTTTTGTGGTTACTTATAGTATGTGATATGTGGATGAAATTTTTGTTGTGTAGCGGTAGTATCACACACTTGCCCTCATGCACACACACTATACTACTCTAAATATGTGATGAATGTAATTATACAAATGTAATCAACGTTCCTTCAATCGTTACATTTAGTATAAGAGGAAAATTATATTAGCCCACAGTGCATTGTGATCTCTACATATGTCATCATTATTTTATTCCTTACACATGCCATACACATTACATGCCATACACATCCTGTAATAGCTTCTGAGAATCCCCTTCTACATCCGAGAAAAGAGAAAAATCTATATGCCAGTAATTTTGTGTTGACAAGGCCTCCATCACTCTCCTCTCTCACATTGTTGCGTATGAGAGGTGAGACATCTCTTAACACAGAGACATTATTTTGATGTTAATCTTGCTTTGATGTGATTATTTCATGCAGAGGATTTTTTTGATGCGCTAATGTTTCTGTCAAGACATGTTAAGGAAAACTGTACAAGTGCATGAGTCTGATGATGCTTTCTTACTGCGCTGGATTGTGATTTTACTCACAAAAACAGCTTTGATTGTGTAAAGTGCCAAAAGATCTACAGCATGTGTGTGTGTGCAAGCAGCGGAATTGACCTGTCCTTGACAGGGTGGTTGGGGTCTTAAAGAGATGAGTATGTGGCATCTGTGAGAGCGTGTGTGTGTTTGTGTGTGTGTGTGTGTGTGTGTGTTTGTGTGTGTGTGTGTGTGTCTGAACCCCTCTGTGTCTCTCCATCTATCAGTCATCGGTGAGCAGTCCCTATTTCTCCTGGTCTTCTGCACTGCAGGGAACACTTACATAACAAAACATGCATGCACACACACCTATACACACAAACCTAAACAAACACAGTGGCATATTCCTTCATGCAGCTATTTCTTTCTTTGTATTTTTTAAAATTGTATCCCATATATTCTGCACTTTGACTTTCCTGCAAACACACACAGTACTGAAAGGATGTGGCTTTTCTTGGATTTTCAAATGTCTTGCACACATGATTTATATAATCTCAACATTCAACACAGTGTGTCACAGTGAAACATAAACACTATCCGCCATTTATCAAGCAAAGTACACTACCACTCCATAACCAAACACTCCCACACACATATTAGGGAATTATCTTAATTAAAGGTTTTCAAATAGATTTGCGGCCTACAATTTTTAAAGACATTTATCAAACCAGGGCCGCCTCTCTCTTGCTGACGATGCATAATAATTAGATCAGTGGAAATTTATATTCACTTTATATATATATGTGTATATATATATATGTGTTATATATATATATATAATGTAGCAATTTTTCTTCTCTCTGCATATATGCTCCATACCATTTATCTGGAGAGTGTAACAAAAGCAAGAGCTTGGAATGTAAACCCACATACTAGAGAGTCTAATGGAGGTTTATTGGAAAATCATTCCTATTGAGAGGGTTTCCATTCTATTAGATTTTCTCAGTGCAATTGGACACAAGTGGTGTAATCAACTTGTCCATCATCACTTGAAAGATACTCAGGCGAAACAGTCTCTCTCACTTTCTCTTTCTCACTCTCTCACATACACACACATACACATTACGCTTGAGCAAAGATGCTTTGTGTTAGTGTTAGGATTGGGAGTGCCTAGCCAGACTAGTCTTGTGAATTACAAGTGTGCTTAAATTAGCAGCCCTGTGGTGCTGCTTCACAATGAGCTCGTTTGAGCTAATCTGCTACAGTTAACAGCTCACTGCCAACTAGCCTCACGCTAAAGCAGGACAGGCAGGGATGGCATCACTTTAAGTAACTGTGTAATCCTATTTTGTGCCCAGTCACAGTAGCGGACAAAATGGAGATAGTCTAGCTGCTAGTTCACCAGAGTAGCTAAAGTAATTAATGTGGTGCACAGACTGCCATGTTCTAGCAATCTAATTCCCATTAACAGGCATGATATTTGCATTTTCTTTGAAGTCGGTTTAGTCGAATAATTATGATCTCACAGAAAATCTTACAGTGAACACTCCACTGCACACGCTCACAGGAGACTGGGCACACATGCAATAGAATCATCATGTTGGCTTCTATTTCGATCAGCACTAATCCAGCTTTTGTTGCTGGTGCTTTTTGAATCTCATGTGTTTATATATACAGAAAAAACAGTCCCACAATTTCTTGCAAGTATTTTCATTCTCCATCTAGAGAAACTGTTATAAATTATACATTTTTATTATAGGAAGATTCTGGTGTTATTTCATCTTTTATGACCTCCATGACAGCAGGGCAAGACTGCCTTCTGTACTGTGCTGCATTTGTGCAAATCAGATGTGGGCAAACGTTTACAGCTATTCCAGTCCAGCTCGATATAAACAAAAGTGACTATAACATTCCTTCACATAAAAATAATTCACAGAGCCTTTTTGCCTTTCTGGGCTTAATTCGGAACAACTTGACAAGGTCTGTAATGTGGTAGGATCTGTGAATCATGTTTGTTCTTTTTCTTTTATTTGTTAAGGCTGATTGCTGTGTCCCATCAATTTTGTCAGCCATGTTCTCTTTTGACCAAAACCAGACTCTTGTGAAATCAGTAATGAAAGGGTCTTTTTTGCTCTGAATGTGTTTTTTGCAGAATTCATGCTCCACATCAATCACTATTGCATACATAGAGCTGTTACAAATCTAAGATAAAGTGAAAGATGGCTCACTCTTTCAGTGATGACAGATGCATTCAAGAATCCTTTGCTTTTAGATTTCAATTATATCCATCAATAATGGTTACAGAACCCAGATGGAAGGTATATATTTTAGGATTACTTTTTATGCTTCAATGCATTATATATCGCATACAAAGTATATTTCATTGTGGGATGGGAAAATTTACTTGAGCTGAACTGTTGCACGCAAATCTTTAGCTATCACCCAAACCCCTAATTATTTGTTTCCTTTGCTTACTTTCTCTCCTCTCTCTTCCTAAGCATACATACAGCTGGACTTCTGCTGTCCAGGGTATTCAGGTGGCTCAGATTTCCCATTGTTTGTCTGGAGGAAGTCCATAGACACAACTGCTCATCCTCTTGAGACATATTTGTTTTCAGGAGTGTAATAGAGCTTAGATGAGGTGGTTGAATGAGATTAGGGGTGGAATGATGAAGAATTTTAATTTTACTTATTTATATTTGAACTTTCAGTACACAGTCTAAGTAATACTTTATTGTGGTACATAACTATGTTCCAAATTTTACAGGATATGACAGCACCAACGCCAGCTCATTTTGTCTGCTTAGAATAATGGCCTCTCAATTGGCGTAGTTGGTAGCGTAACAGTTAGGAAGTTCACCCTGTGACCGGAAAGTTGCCGGTTCAAATCCCAGACTGGTAAAAGTACCAGTGAGGCACTCTATAAGCAAGGTGCTCGGCCCCGCTAATTGCCCCCCAGGTGCTGCCCACTGTTCCTTCATGGATGGAACTGGAGAGGTTAAGATGCTGTACGTTGTGCTGGGCTGTGGTGTGTCTGCTACAATCACTACCTCAATTTTATATTTCGACTGATATAGCCGATCTCTCCAAGTGGGCACATACAAAACATAAATTAATGATAAAGGATTGGTCAATAGTCTGATTGTTTTCTTCTAGATCAATATATAAAGGGACAGTGAGATACTCTAACCATTATTTGTGCCTCTCTCTCTCTCTCTCTCTCTATATATATATATAGTATATATATATAAGAGTACAGCATAAGTAACGGACCAGAATATCTCACTGTCCCAGTTCTCACTTTATATGTTGGTCTGGAGAAGCAATCAGAGTGACAAAAGACTTATTGTTCTCTAAGAATGTGTAGAGTATCTGAATGTCAGACAATGTGTTTATGATGTGGTGCATGCCACTGATTTTACGATTTTGAATATGCAAATAAGCCCCGGGTAGGCCTGCCGTGGTGCTCTGAAGCCAGTGTCTGTTTGCGGCACACAATGAGCTCATTTGAGTTAAGGAATGCTTTTTTGATTGCACTGACGTTGACTTTGTCATGTATTTATGCAAGACTGTGTGGCTTTTGGGGACATCGTTCGGACTGAATAAACTACATAAGGAGAAATAAAAGAAACAAACATTTCTGGTTGCTTTTGTGTATGTGTAAGTATACGCAGTTCAAAAGCAAAATGCCAATCTAAGTCTGATTTAAAATGACCTTCCATTTTGGGACTTTTTGGTACCAGCGCTTTACTTGGGGTCTTCAAATATTATTCATGGTAATACTTAAATATTAGTCTATATTATTAGTTTGTAAGACCTTTACAATATGTATTTAAATTCTTATGCACTCAAAAAATCACATAATTAAATTTTATGTACTGGAAATGTCCAATAAAGCCACTCAAAACAAATGTAAGCGATGTGACATTTGTTGCCCTTTTTCAGTTCCCGTTGAGCCCTCACTCCTTCCTACAGTATTACTCGTCACAGAGAAACCATACTGCACTATCAAGCATATCTATATAGCCTCTTGATAAGGTCATGTTTTTAGTATCTCTACAGCTATGACCAACCCATTATTACTGTTTATGAGTCTAGCACTCATAATGAACCAACTATTCTTACCAAGGTAAGAATATTTTTTAAGAAAGTTTCAGAACATAAATGATCTTCTTCCCTGAGGAGACACCTCGTAAAAGCATAGTTTGCCCTTTATTGTAAAAAATTAGTTGTTAGCTGTGCTATATTTGCTGTCTGTGACTGGGGGGCTTCCCAGAATGCAATTGGCAAAGTTCTCGCTGGGGGGATGGGGAAAACGGGGCCCTTTGGGCTTCCTGTATAAGGTGATTGCACTTATCATCTTGTCTTAGTGCAGTAATTGAGTGTGTTGATCAAAGCTGTGATTCTCGCTACTGTTGCTGTAATGCAGAGAATCAGAATTTGATTTTCATATGGAGAGACTATCCTTCATGGTCTGATTTTGAGTAAGTTGGTAGAAAACTATATGTATGAGTATAAGTATGAATACCAGTCAGTAGTGAAAGAGAAAGAAAACTCCAATTGATATTTAAACCCACAGCCCTAGAGAGAGCATCTCTTTACTAAAAAGCTATATGCCTAATGAATTGACTCACATTGCACACTCCAGAATGGCCTCTACAACAAAGTGCTTGTAAAAATGCCAAGGAAGACAGATGGGCTTATTTGGCAGTGGCTAAAAAACGGAGGCAACATAGAGGTAAATCCCCATTCTCATTTACATTTGGTAATAGGTTACTGCTCATTTTGCTTGTGCCTTCACTCCATAATATGAACCAATTCAAAGTCAAGGATGCGTCATATTTCAAAGATGACTTAATATCTATGACATCACCCAGGCTTCTTTCGAACCAGAGACTGAGGGCATTGAGTTACAGAAATCACATAATCAAGACTATATAATGTGTGTTTTGTTAGCCATATTATACCTCATATATAAGGAATGTCTAAGAAAAGTACTGGTTTTAAAGTAAAAATACAAAAAAAAGATTCAGACTTTAAACAACTAGCATCAGCACAGGGACCAGGAACAGGAACGGATACGGGGAACACAATCTACACTAACCTAGCCCTACCCTAACGCTAAAGGGGAAAGGTCAACAAGGGGTGACTACATGCTAATGCTAACAGCTAATGCTAATGGCTAATGCAACCACTATGTGAACTCTAAAGGGTAGGGGTCCACAGGGAGTGGCTAACTCTACTGCTAACAATGCTAAGCTAACGGCTAATACTAATGCCAATGCTATGTGAACTCTAAAGGGTAGAGGTCAACAGGTTATGGCTAACTCTACTGCTAACAATGCTAAGCTAACAGCTGATGCTAATGGCTAATACTACCATGTGAACTCTAAACCCTACCACTAACAAACTAACAGAAACTAACAAAGAGCACAAGACAATGACAAACTTGACCAGGACTCCAAGCAGACAGCAGACAGCAGGACTTGGGCAGTGGGTCAGGATTCAGACATGACAGCAGTGCACTAAACGGTATCGTGATGGTGGACGGACAAAGACACAATGACATGACAGAACTTTTATAGGGAGCTAACTCATGAAACTTAACAAGACACTCATGGGACAACCAATAGATTACACTAATTAACTAAACTACGAGGGAGGGACAGAACACAACCAATGAACAACTAGGAACTTAACTACAGGGAAGGAACAGAATCATAGGGCTGGATAACTAACACTAACGAGACAAATACGAAACACCTGTGAACCAGTTTCAAGGTCATGGCAAGACTGAAAACAGCAACAAGGCACAAGGTAGTTATACTGCATCAGCAAAGGCCCTCCCAGACAGATTCTGCAAGCAGACTGGGTTTCAAGATGTGCTGTTCCAAGCTCTTTTGGAAGAAGCACAAAGAAACAGGCAACGTTGAGGATCAGAGACGAGGTGGTCGGGCCAAGGAAAACTTAGTAGCAGATGAAAGACACACTTCAAGCTTATTACTCCTTGAAATCGGAAGATGTCCAGCAGTGCCATCAGCTCAGAACTGGCAGAAACCAGTGGGACCCATGTACACCCATCTACTGTCCGGAGAAGTCTGTCCAGATGTGGTCTTCATGGAAGAGTTGCAGCTGGGGTGCTATGTTCTCACGTGAAACAACGCCAGTTTACTCAAGTATGCACTAAAAACATAGGAACTGGGGTGCAGAAAATTACAGCAGGTGCTCTGGACTGATGAGTCAAAATTTGAATATTTGGCTGTAGCAGAAGGCAGTTTATTTACTCAAGGGCTGAGAGAGGTACAATAATGAGTGTCTGCAGGGCAACAGTGAAGCGCGGTGGCAGTTCTTGAACATTTGGGGCTGCATTACTGCAAATGGAGTTGAGATTTGGTCAGATTAATGTGGTGTTCCTTGGGCTGCTGAGAAATACAGTGCAGATACTTATCCATCATGCAATACTCATCAGAGGCGATGATTAACCCCAAATTTATTCTGCAGCAGGACACCCACTCCCAAACATAAGCAGCCAAAGCTCATTTAGAACTACTCTTCAGCGAAGAAGAACAAGAAGTCCTGAAAGTGATGGCGTGGGTTCTCCACGAGCCCTGGTCTCAACATCATTGAGTGTGTCAGGGGATTACATGAAGAGACAGAAGGATATGAGGAAGCCTACATCCACAGAAGATCTGTGTTGTTCTCCAAGACAAGTTTAAACAACCTACTCAGCCGAGTTGGTTCAAAAATGTGTGCAAGTGTACCTAGAAGAATGATGCTGCTTTTGAAGGCCACACACTGTTTTGTGGTCACACCAAATATTGATTTGATTTAGATTTCTTTTTTGTCTATTCACTGCATAAACAAACTTTGTTTACAGCATTTTTTCACACCTGCCTAAAACTTTGTACAGTATATATATATATATATATATATATATATATATATATATATATATATATATATATATATATATATATATATATATATATATGTATATATATATGTATATGTATGTATGTGTGTATGTAGTATATGTGTGTATATATATATATATATATATATATATATATATATATATATATATATATATATATATATATGTACACACACAAGCAAATACAGTGCTGTGAAAAAGCATTTGCCCCTTCCTGATTTCTTATTTCTTGCATGCTCGTCACACTTAAATGTTTCAGATCATCAAACAATTTTAAGTATTAGACAAAGATAACCCAAGTAAACACAAAATGCAGTTTAAGTAGAAAAAATGTATTATGATATATATATATATATATATATATATATATATATATATATATATATATATATATATATATATGTATATATATGTATGTATGTATGTATATGTATGTATGTGTATATATATATTTATACACACACACTGAAAAATACTTAATACCCGTGTAAATTACTCATAAAAATACTAAAGCAACCAGAAGATGTCGCATGTCGGACTCCCCCTCCACACCTCCACCCTCCCGTAGCCTTAAAGCCTGTCGCTACAGATCAGCGACGCGGGACGCGGCCAGCTGGAGCGAACCCGTGCGCGCCTCTACTCCTAGCTTAGGGGCGGAGTTTAGCGCGAGGCAAGAATGAAGTCAGCGGGCGCGTTTCAACCCGCGCGAGGGGGCACTAGCAGTGTTCCAGAGTCACCGTAGGTTTCGCAGTCTTCTGTCGGACACTTTAGCAAACTCAGGCTGCGCTACATCACTCAGACAGAGAGAGAGAAGGACGTCTTTGGCCGTGTGAAGCGGATACATTGTTGTACCGTGACTCCTAGCTTTCCTGATGGAGCGCGCGCACTCTGTTGTGCTGCGCTTGAGAGTTGAGCGGTGGCCGGAGCGAGCGCACGCGCTTCTTTTCGGAAACGACAGAAGGCGGTAAATAAAGCGGAGGCGCTGATGTGGAAAAGTATTTTGGACGTTGTATCTTCTGCGTTCTTGTCGTAAAACTCCGAGCGGCGCATGGTAAGAATCCAGTTATTCTTTTGAAACTTTCGCGCAAGTTAAATTTGTAAAAAAAATTCAGAGGGGAAGCCGATAAAAATCTCACTTAAATTCAGACTCTTGACACCTGAGGGGTGACACTTGAATTTGACTATTTGTGTAGGTTTGTATCAATTACCAATTGCATAAAACAAATATGTTGCAAGCAAAAGCGTTTAGAACAGCCTCATATGCGAGGCATTCAGGTTTCCTTTAGAAGCTTATATTGTAAATATAATGCGCATTTTGAGAAGCATCACTTTTTTCTTTGTGACTTTTTTCCTTGCGATGTAAAGTGTTAACGTGGAACCTATACTTGTCTGCCCGTGTTCATTGTTTAATTTAGCATCAGTACTTGGCTGTGAGAACTGAATGAGTACTCCAGCATACGGAGAGAGACTCAGATATCCCACTGTGGTAAAGATCTATTGTTTCCTTTGCAAATTTGATTATAGTTCTCCAGTCATGTTTATGTTCATTTGGGGCTCCAGGAAATATCGCAACGGTGTAATTATTGTAGGATTGTAAATTCTCCGTCTGTATCATCCTAAAATGATGTAAAATGTTCTTGAGTAATGTTTCTCACACTCCATTTGGCTTTTACTGTGGTCCTTGTACCCTGTTAATTATCACCTTGTGTTGCCTGAAACGACACAGACTGCAGGGCAGATGCTAAGTAATTAGATACACTGGATTTACTGTGGTCTACTGTTAAAGTGCAACATTTAATGGCTTGAGGTGTGAGACACACAGTACTTTGTCTGACGTGTAATGCAGCCACTTTATATCTTATTTCTGGTTTTGGTAGCATTAGTCCCCATTCTGTTTTCCTGTCAGGTTATTATTCTCTTCTTTGACAAGACAGAGCTCTTGCTTCAATTATTCTCTCTAGCGGATCATTATCTATCACTTAATGCCCAGTCAGCAGAACTTGGTTGGGGGAAAAGTGATTATTTCTGGCATGAATTTAGGAGGTTGATTGATTTATTAGGTGCTGGATTGAATTAGGATAGAGATCATGACAATATGATGTCTACTGTTTTCTGTTAAAGCAATATGTAAATATTTGGAGAGCTAGTATTTGGATGTGATGACCTGCTTGTATTTGTTATTTTGAAGGTTTTGTCAGGTCTGAAAATAAGTCAGTGTCAGTGCTTGATCATGACTTGATGTATTATGTATTTGTTTTTTGATGTCTGAGGCACCTGTATGTGCAGAATATGGGACAGTATGTTTAATAATGATAGTTATTAAACCCATTTATTGGAAGAAAGACTTGAATTAACAACAGCAGCAAAATTAAGTCATTGGGTGGTTCTAACCAATGACTTAAACCAATGACCAGTACTTTTTACATATTTTTTCTCTCATTATCATCTGTAATGATCCACTTACCTGATCACCTGGGTTCTATAGAAGCCTCATAAGCTAGAATAGGAAAAATAAATGATTGATTAACTGACCAGTCCTAACTTGGATCTGTCAATATGTAAAGCTGCTTTGTGAGTGTTAAATAGCAGAGTGTGTTGTAAAAAGCGCAAGAGAAATAAAATTGGATTAAATTGACTTTCTTCATTTTAGATAGGTGCCAGGTCACCAAGGACATGTGACATGCAAGTGGTTAGAGAAAGTCACGTGCCTAAGGGTTAATGTTCTACTCCATATGAAGACTATATGAAGCTGCCCCTCTTATACTGAGAACAGTCAAGATTAATGCTGACCCACTTACCTGCCACATTCACCACCCTCAGCTAAGGAATGCTGTATTATATCAACAAAGCAGCACAGAAATTCTTCCTGAGTATTACCCAAAAGTCTCTTATCACAGCACTCAAGTTTAGGAAGCACACAGAGCCCAAAAGCCTTCTCAACTACAGAGAAAGAAGAATCAAGTTAAGTCCTACTGCCTTTCCCAATAAGACGTA
Source organism: Distichodus sexfasciatus (assembly GCA_032718565.1). NCBI lineage: Eukaryota > Metazoa > Chordata > Actinopteri > Characiformes > Distichodontidae > Distichodus > Distichodus sexfasciatus. The sequence continues at coordinate 1,526,570 of JAVGVS010000035.1, read as the reverse complement.
GTTCACATTGACGGGGAAGCACCTCTTGACAGAGAGTCTCATTACGGAACATATATTTGAAAGAGGCTTTAGTGTGAGTTTAAATGGCGTGTGAAACAGAGAGGCTTACTGTCTTAATAACCCCGTGTTCTCTGTAGCATAAGTCACTTTTACAGCTCTGTAGATTTACAGTAGTGACTGTAAAGATATTTTGTGAGCAGATGTGTGTTACAACCAGCTGCTGTTCCTGGGATCATGCCCAACACACAAAGGCACACACAGTCACATCTTGCTATCTGCCTGAGATTCTTCTGTTTACTCCCCTAATTAACTTCATTAACCCAAATATACACACAGTCACATCTTGCTATCATGGTGAAATAGTTTGTATGACTCCCATAATTCCTAAAGCTAAATAATATTAGGTTCATTTTAGCTTTTTTCTTTTAGCATTTCACTTTATAAAGGCACAAAATCTAATAAACCTCAGGTTTCATTATCTGTAGACAATCATGTCCTCACAATCCCTAAAACTTGCCAAAACACACACACTCCTTTACAAATACACACACCCACATAGTCAGCTGAACAGTCTTGCACACTGAAATTACAGTATGCTTCCTGGCAATGTCCACTGGCCGTGAAGTGCCTGATATCTGTAGTTGGTTTTATGCAGCTCACAGTGTTCAGAAGGAAATGCTGTGTCCAGTGTAGTTAGTGGAATGCAAATCGAATACTGGGATGTTATATATAGAGACAGAGGTGATTAGCATACACAAGAAAAACAAGGATTCCATTAAATGTTGATTAAGTACATAATGTTAAATAATTCCTGTAATCTTGCATGTCTCTGATGTCATTATTTGTTTTCCCTATGCAGACGCATGAAGCATTCATGTTTTCTCTTGTTTAGCATTGTCAGGTATGTGTACAGGCTCCTCTGCATCTGTGGGAGGTTACATGCTGACTGTTCACTGTGGTTTGCACGCTTGTCTCAGTAGGTTTACATCAGTATGTTCCGAGTCAGAGCATTCTTAAGGCATAAAAGGCATCTGCAGCTGTTTGCCTGGATGTTTCTCATGTTATGTGCATGTGCTGTGCTTGTATATGGCCTGACTTGGGACTCATACCATCATGTAGTCACTTATTCATTGATTTACTTACTCACTCACTGTAAAGACTTGTGAAGGCTTGAAATCATAATCCTTATTAAAGCCTAAAAAAGTGGAATTACAATATTTTTTGTCAGTTTTGTCAGTTTTTTGTCCTGGTCTCTCATACAGCACTCATGATCATGCAGCAATCGTAAGACAGTGTTTCCTGCAGTGCCTGGACTCATATTACACATCATTACCCTGTGTATATAAGGGAGATGGGGGAGGGAGAGGTTGAAAGTGGGAAAATGATGTCTTGATGGACATGCTTATGATATTTTAGAGACTAAGAAGCAGTGGTGCTGGACAGCAGGTTATAATATAAGAGGTCACTAAAAATGGATTTTTGTTCTTATTTCCAGTAAAATGCACATTTACCACATTATTTTAACACATATGCACATTATTTTAACATATTAATTTATGGCAAATGATTTTACATATTTCAACTTGTAACACAGTATATGCCAGTTTAGGTCATTGATAAAGAATCAGTAACATGATGAAATTATGAAAATCTGACATTTTCTGTAAAGAATCAGGACTCAGGACTGTCAAATTAGGCCAGTTTGTCAGAAACTCACTTAGAGAGAATGTTCTCTTAGCTGGAGAATGTTATGTGCAAATTTAAAATGAATTTGCCTTCTGCTGGATAAAGAGAGGTAAAGAAATGTAATTTCAAAGCTTGATTCATGCTGTGATATTGCCCATGAAACAGTGTAACCCCAAGTGGTCTCTTCTTTGATTAGAAATTTAAACAAATACACAGATGTGTAGCAGCAGCAAAGTTTTACACGGTGGTCTAATATCTGTTTATCTGTTGGTGTATAATATGAATTTGAGCTGTGTAGCAGAAATTCCATTCTGTCCCCTGAGAGTGTGAGGGAATTGTTTCAGTATATAAAATTAAGCTTTTGATTTGGTTGCCAAAAAACATTCTTATACTAACAGCTTTTATCACCTGTGCTTTCAAGATCAGAGGACAGGTTTTGAAAGTATTCCCAGAATTTAGTCCATACACTGCGTATTGTGAAAAACTCTCAGCTCAGATGTTTTTAGGTATTTCTTTTTCACTCGCCTTTTATCCCTCTTAATTTATTTCAAAGATAAACGTCCTTGACAGATTTACAAATTGGAGCAGCATCGACTGACTTTTTTACTGTCCCCAGAATGCCTGAATAACATTACTTGCACAAAAGTATGTGTTTGTTATGAAAATGAATACATACTGTACGTCTTCTGTCTAAATATATTATAAATGGTCAGACTTTGACAGTTAAACATTGACCTTGATCTGTCTTCAATAATTTTCAGCATTAATCACAAACAAAACCAGAGTTGGACCTTTATCTTCTTGAATATATCTTAATTATCTTAATTTTAAGTCACACATACACTGTCAAAAAATATTTCTATATATTTTTCACTAATTTGTTCATTCCTTTGTGGTTTTGCTCATAAGTGGGGTTGCAGGGTGAACATAAGAGTCGTTAGTGATGTCTCTAAAATTCCAGGCTACTCAAGTGAGGCCCAAAGAGAGCAAGACTGGACCACTACGGGGACGTCTTAGGCACGGTCTGCTTTTCATTAAGCAGGAATCCAGCCTGTCAGAGGGCAGAGTGGGCCTACATGCTGTGCTCTGAAAGGGAAACATTATGGAAAGAGTGTCAGGTTTGTGTTTGTCTTGATGTACGGCCCACATCCGAGAGGAGTCCCAAGTGTTTCTTCCTCTTTTGGATGGTCCACGGCTGTATAACACTCATGCAGGACTTGGACTCATCCTGCTTCTCCCCTCCTGTAGTGGTAAGAGTTGTGTGCCAACTGGCTTTGGATTCTTTTTTGTTGCGCTGCTGTCCGTGATTTTTCCTGACTCGTCAAACACACACGCACTTTGGCTCAAACTATGTTCTTGACCTATCTTCGATTGTAAGCATTGGCTGTCTTTAAGCGTTTTATGACCTTTGTTGCCCTGTAATTAGGAGAATAAACATTTGCACAAGAGAGGAATGCGGATGGGGTTACAAAACAGTTCCACAGAGAGGATACACTGTTCCACACTGTAAAACATTTATAGTAAATTTACAGTGAATGACTTTGTAAGTAAAGCTTTAAAACAGTACATGAAGCAACAATAATTACTATTTTACAGGACCATACTCTATGCGTTGTGGCTGTAGCTGTGCGGTCGTGGATTGCTTTACTGTAATACCTGAACTAAAGGTGCTTAGCAAATATGTCTATTTTTGCTATTCCGTAAGCATTATTTGTTATTTTATTAATTATACCTATTAATTCTTATTTGCATTTGTACGTAAAAAGTTAATTAAAGGAATATATTGACTGAATATAAGAAACACCATCATCCAGTATGATGGCTCCAAATAAAACCCAAATCTATGTTTTCTTGCAAGCTGTTTTTAAGCAGTAGTTAATGTTTTAATATTGTAATAGTTTTAGCTCTTTGACTGAGGTAGCATTGTTTATCATGTTTCAGACATTAAAAAGATATCTCATTTGTATCTAAGTGGTAGTGCAAATATTGTAATAAGAATACGAATTTATGTATTTAACAAATTAGACATATTTTATGGAAAACTCAGAATAAATATTTATGTATTTTGTCTTTAGTATTTGAGTAAGAAAATCTGTATAGTCATGTGATGCTTACAGATACTGTATGTAAATGAAACCTCTTTCTGCTTTAATTAGTTAAGGCAATAAGGACAACAAATCAGTGCTGGGCAAGTTACTTCCAAAATGTAATACATTATATATTATTAGTTACTGTTATTTCAAAGTAACTGGTTACATTACAATATTACCGTCTCTGAATTGTAATGTGTTGTACAACTCTTGCATTACCTTTGAGTTATTCATTCATTCATTATCTGAACCGCTTAATCCCTATCAGGGTCACAGGGACAGAAGCCTATTCTGGCAACTACAGGCACAAGACTGGGCAGGTGCCAACAGACCGCAGGGCACACACAATCATACAATCACATTCTCATTCACACCTTACACGGCCAATTTAGAGTCGCCAATTAAGCTATATTGCATGATTTTGGACTGTGGAAGGAAACTGGAGCACCCAGAGAAAACCAACGCCAACACAGGGAGAGCATGCAAACTCCACAAAGAAAGGCCCTATGGCTGACCCGGGGATCGAACCCATCTCGCTGTGAGGCGGCAGCGCTAAGCACTGCGTCACCATGCCACCCACTTTTGAGTTACTTTCCCCAAAATAACTGCAGAAGTAGGACTTGACATTAATTCTAAAATGCCACAATGCTGTTTAATGCAGCTCATCATACATCCAATGGAGGGATAGGATAATGACTGTAGGCACACAGTCTGTAGAAAAATCTCTCTTTTACACATAATTTTTTTCTTTTGTGCCAAAAGTCTTGCGTTTTGGGGATTTTTTAAATAAAAACAAAAACACTAAATTTTGTGTTAAAAGTGTGTTGCAACACGCACTGCTGAAATATATAATGAGTGTAAAATTACATAAATTTTATTAGTAATGCCTTACATTACTACATTACAGTAACAAGGAATACATTAGTGTAATTGCATTACTTTTGTAATGCGTTACTCCCAGCACTGTAACTAATTTATTACCTACCTCTGAATTACAGTAATTTGTGTTTGAAACAATGTTCATGAATGCGTCTCATATGATCAGTTTATTGCATTAAAATAGTTAATGGTATTTGCTGAAAGTTCTCACACATAGTGTCTGCCTCTTTGACTGTAGACAATTCAACTTACATGTTACTTGTCACCCAGTGATGATGAAAACATGAGTAAAATCCTGCTGTGCCCTTTTTGGTCTTCTTAAAGGAGTGTATGTAAAATAATATATATTATTAATGGATTATGTCAAGAGAATATCAATGTTGAGAATATCAATAATCTGACTTCGGAACAAAAAACACATTACCTTTATCACATTATGGGAAATTAGTCTTGAGATCTATTCAAGAAATGTTTTACGAGCTAAAACAACTATTGGAGCTACAGTGGCATGATTATTGACTGTTATTTAAACTTTACGACATCATAAATGAAACTCCAGCTTGTACACAATCCGTATTTCTCACCACAAAACACTTCTTAGTCAGAAATGCTAAAGGCAAACAGTGTAAGACTGGGCATCAAGAAGCAGAATTTCAAGATGTTAATGTAGCCTTGAGAATCTAATTGGAGGGCCATACACATGAGTAATAAAAAATGCATGTAAAACTGTTTATATGAAACACATGTTAGCTTGGTATGCGGGAGACTGAATCCCTTAAACATGCTGCAATTCAGTTAAATTGCTGCGGGCTTTCCACATTCTTCACTCCTCCAGAGGCGTTTGTATGCTTGGAATGGCCACCAAACCATCAGTATATTAAGTAGAATCCAGCCGTTATATAACTGGCAGATGCAAGATGACACCTGGCTAATAGACTGTACGGAAAGTATTGAGTATGATGTAATTTGGAGTTTGGAGTGAGTTATATTCCACTTAGCCATGCAGAGTGGTGACGCTGTTCTCTCAGGCGTGTCTCCAGACTGGAATAATACTCTTGTCCTGTGGGAGATTAATGTCCAAACTCAAACATCGCTGTATTTCACTTCTAACTCTTACCCCACATCCCCTTGCCTTGCACAGTGCTGGTCACGCCATTTAACTGTCCTGTTCTAATGAAACCCGAAACTGTGTGTCGCGGTTTTGCTGAGCACTGTGAATTTGATGTGTACGAACACAGCAGGTGCCCACACGGAAGCCTGGAGGCCTGCTGTGCGGTGGCTTTAGACGAGACCGTTGACCCTCCCGACCTCAAAACCGTTCCCACGTTGGGAGGCAACCATGTTGCCTCACAAACCACAGTGGGAGTTTAACAAGGTAATGGAACAAAGGTCAGGATGTCAGGACTGTTGATGTGTCTCAGGGTAGAGTCTTCTAGAGGGTTGAAGACACAAAACTGAGAGGCCCAGACCCTAAGCATCGTAATGTTGGCTGGAGCAGCAAAAATGTAAGAAAACCACATGCATATTGCATAAGACGGTCACGTTATTGCCTAATCAATTTTTACAAAACATTAACAATAGTGCAGTTAAATTGTAAGTAGTGGTTACTGGATATTGATGTACGTAACTGACAATTGGGATTTGTACTGTAAAAGATGTTGTACGGTTCAAATATCGGTATCAACACTGTAATTTGTGGATGTGCAAAAGAATTAGCAAAAGCAAAGTAAGACAAGGCAAAATGAATGACATACGGCAAGGTTTTGTAGAGTTTATATTTAGGTTTCATTTCTTAAATTTTTATTAAATAATAAATAAATTTACTTTGACTTGGACTCAGAAAACCCCAGAAATTCTCATGTATCATGATTGCTCTACAAGTGAAGCCTGTCTGTTTTCTCAGAATTAAGGGGTAGTTCAAGCAAAGAAGGTCTGGTGTCTTTCGAATCACCCCAATCATTTTAGAATGGTTCCTTAATAGTCATTTGGGGAGAAAATACTGTATTGTATCAAAATATGTATATCAAGGGAAAAACATACTGTCTGATATGCAGTATCACGCAGTCCTAATTAGGATGCTTTATCCAGGTGATGGCACTCACACCACTGCACTAGTGTATGTCATAGGGCTTAAATCTGTCTCTCAAATTTGGCTGTATTTAGGAAGGAATGTTCAGCAAGCTGTACCAAGCGCTTGGCAGTGTTTACATGTAATAAGTGGACCTCACACTGCCAAGTTTCCTAAATGAAGCCCCCATTTTTCTAGCATTCCTCTGGCTCACACTGAAGCATTGTGCATAGGCAGAAAGGCCTATATTGTCTTTTTTGGACAAATGTACCCGATGCACAAACAAGCTGAGCTATTGTGTTTCTATTATGCCTAGCTGCTGGTTTTTTTCCGGCACAGATAGGTGTGTCTGCATATTCCGCACAAAGCTCTAACCCAGCGCTCTCATGATCTATTGCAGTGCCATGATCATAAAGTCAGTTTTGTGCCAGTTCAGTTGTTTTTTTTTTTGCTTCATTTTGGAGATATTACTTTCATGTCTTCTGTGTCAGTGTCTTTAGCAATTCTAACACTGAACATGTCTCAAAACACACTCTCTCTGAAGGCTGGTAGTGGAAATAATGCTATAGGAATGATTTTCTTTCTTTCAGGTCTACTTTCTTTAAACTTTTTACAGTTTAATTTCTGCAAAACAATAAATAATAGCAGGTAACAGTAAATTCTCCTTACATTTGTACTATTTGGCAGATGGTCTTATCCAGAGTAACTTGATGATTCCTAATTACAGGGACAGTTCAGTATCCCTGAAGCAACATGGGTGAATGACAGAAGTGCTGGAGGTAGGAAAGAGTAGGGCTGCTCGATTATGAAAAAAAACATAATCATGATTAATTTGGTCGATCTTGAAATCACGATTATTTAACACGATTACTTTACACTTTACTTTTCTTGCTGACTAAATGATAATGTTCTCCTACTTCCGTCATCTTTACCCGCTCAGACTGTACACCGCCACCGGAACACACACATGCGTTTAGTCTTCGGAAGGTGCATTAGTGTGTGTGCGTGTGTCATTCGGAATGCAAGACAAAACATGAGTATACCTGCAGAGCGTAATGTGGCAAAATAATTCTAATTGTTTTTTGTCGATTACATTATTTTTGTGATTGTTTGGAGCCAAAATTGAAATTGAAATAAAAATTCGATTAATTGCACAGCCTTAGGAAAGAGTTATGAACCTAAAAGCTCTTAGACTCAAGGCGAGTATCCCACCACTATACCACCACCCTCCGCGTATAATGCTTGTCAAAAAATTAGCCAAACAGAGTTTATGTACATACTTTTTATCATAGTTTCTATATGTAAAATCATCTTCACCATTCAGAGTATAACAACAGTGAGTACTGTGCTTTTTTTTTACTTGAGTACTGTAATTAAGTAAAGTCTTTGAGGATCTGTACTTTACTTGAGTAGCATTTTTTTGGAAACTTGTGACCTTCATTAACTACATTTTTATCAAAGTTCATGTTACTTGTTACTTTCAAATCCTAGGATAAAGTGGATGTTTTCCCCCCCTTTTCTAAAACGTGATTGTTTTTTTGGCAGGTGACACCCTACCAGTAATCAGTAGGGTTACATCACGCCTGTAGACTGTAACTGTAAAGCCAAGTTCAGACGTTTTCTGTTGTGCTTACAATAATAATAATAATAATAATAATAATAATAATAATAATAATAATAATAGCAGACTGGAACGTTAATTTTATTTTCTGAGCAGGCTGTATTTACAGCAATTACGCTGTCCTCCTGATTAACATACACATATATGTCAGAGCTGACAGAGCTACTATGCTGTTTTGGGGGGGGGTGTAGTCTTACAATGAATAAGAAATAAAAAAAGTTTTCTTTGTTAGTTCGGGTTGTGTGTCATTCTATAACATTCTACCAATTTCTTATTCTTTCTACAGGTTCTACTAGTCCGAGGCATTAGGTATTGTAAGTGTTGTGGCAATAATGCAACAATGCGGGAGGGAAAAAAGGCTTCTTATACTTAACTATTTTTTAAAGCAATTACTTCAATACTTTAACGTAAGTAAAAATTAGACTGTACGACTTTCCATTGAATTGGAGTTTTTTACTATTTGACTATTGGTATCTGTATTTTCACTTAAGTAATAAAGTTAGGTACTTTGCCCACCATTGCACTTAAGGCACTGATGAGAACAACCAGTGTCTAGTTGTAGGGTCATTAACCTCAATTTAATTAGTGTTACACCTCAAGGCCACACTTAATGGCAGACGGTCTTAGTTTTCTAAAGACAAACAAGGGAACAACAAGGGAACATTTGAAGAATACTAATCATATAACTTGAAATAAACTGTGATAGCCTCATTTTTGCCCAGCAGTGTGTATAACATGCAACATATATTTATTCTATAAATTAAAATTCTATTCTCCATGCAAAAAAATTTCATATTTATAACTCTGAGACGTGAGCAGTGCTATAACTGTAGAGGCTGGTTTCTGAACTATGAAAAGACTAGATGCAACTACATGCAGAGAAGTACTGGAAGATAATGTGTTCCAATCTGCTAAGAAACTGAATTTTTGGAGAAAGTTCACTTTCCGTTAAGACAATGATCCCATGCATGAGGTCAAAGCAAGAGTGGTGGCAAAAAAATGAGAATGTGACCCAGTCAAAATTCTTAGCTGTTATTCAGAATCTGTGGCCGTCTCTGAAAATTGCTGCCCAAAGTCGCCAAAACAAATCTGAGTGATTTGCAGAAAATATTCCATGAAGCAAAGCTGCAAGGCCGATCATACATCATTAAATTAAATTGTGTGTTTTGTGTGTGTGTGTGTGTGTGTATTGAAGTTAGTGGATGTTTCTGCCAGATGGCCTACAGTGTAGCACCCCCTCACCAGCCGCTCTGTTCACTGACCCTTAGGTCTACTGCTGACCCCTCATTTCTTTCTCCTCCTCTATCTTTCTCTCTTTCTCTCTGTCTCTCGGTTCCTCTTTCTTCCTCTATTCCTTTGGCTTAAGCTGGCAATGAGGAATGGTCTCTAGGCCTGGCATTCTGTTTTTACAGCGTTGCCCAGGATGCCCCATGATTTTCTTCTGCTATAGGAACTTTATTCCTTCCCCTTTTTATTTAAACAGACGCCTCCGATCCACACTATAAAACCAAATTTATGTCATTGCAGATGTCGCTCTGACACTTCCCAGAGATTACATCTGAGGCGCTGAGTTTCTGTGAATTTGAGAGTTAGCAGCTCCAAAGCACCATGTCACAGGGCTGTAATGTGGACAGTCATAATGTTAAACAGAACTGCTCTCAGCAGATTTCCAAAGCGACGATGTTGCCATGCTCTCATCTGCTGGATTGTTTACCAGTTGTTGTTTGGACATTCTGGCTCATTTTGCATGTTTTGAAAAATTCAATTTGGATGATAATGTTTGGCTGTGGACCCTCAGATTAGCCAAGAAGACCTTGTATGTGTGTGGTTGTGTGTGCATGTGTTATCAGCCACTAAAGGGACTAAATGTCCACATTGAGTATGAACTGAAAAAAGAAATTGAGTAATTTTTTCCTGTTTATGTTTTCAAAACACAGTATATATTGTTGTTGCATGATATGTTGTTTAAGCATAATGCAAAATGTTCAAAAGGCAACATAACACATGAATCAAATATGACCTATGACAACATTTTTGCTGCATGATGCAATAGTTCTAGAGTTTTTTATATTGTTAAAACTTGAGCCCTATCATCAAAACATATTTTTCACTTTTTATGTATAGTACAGTTATTTTTAGATTTAAACATTGTACATGGGAAACACCAGTATTACATAATGGTAGTTACATAAATGCAAAAGACATTTGATGTCTTCTGACTATAAACATGTTTTTGCATGTGTCGAGCATTAATGGATGTAGAATGGTGGTCTAAAAAATTGAGTCAAAAAGTTTTGGATGTGACTGATTTGCGTGGAAAGTGAATTGAAAAGCACGGCAGTTCCCTTTAGGGTATGTTTGTTTGTAAGCATGTGCTAGGATCTAATGATTGTAATGCAAGTAGAACAGTTGCTTTCCCAGGGTAAGCCTTGTGTGATTAACTTTAACAAATCCGTTCATCACAGCTACAGCATGATAACATGTGATGTCGTCCCTATGCAGGTCACGTCCGGGAACCTGAAGTGGTGCAGTTTGTGTTGGACGGCGGAACTTTAGCCTGACATAACCTGTCCGAGAGGATTTGTGAAGATGTGGGTCGGGGTTTAATTGAGCATCACATCGTCTGTCACTGTAGTGGCAAGCACAGAGTAGAGAACAAACCAGGACAGCTGTGCCTGGGAGTCCTGCCAGCCATTCAGTGTGTGTGTGTGTGTGTGTGTGTGTGTGCTAGCACCCAAAGTATCATTGAGTACCAACACTAAATTAGTGAGAGCCATTAATCAGTGTTGCAAAGGTGCGTGTGTGTGTGAGAGAGAGCAAGAGTGCCAGTAATGAGCTGGGGTGACTCGATTAATTTTGCCCCTTTATAATAAAATCAAGCGCTCGAACAGAAACAGAGGCCACATATCATGTCGTGTCCTGTTTAATACTCTACTATGTGATTTGGGAAGTAGCCAGAGCCTCTACTTTATTTGTTGACAGCACATTTTTCCCCCAGAGCCCTCTCCAAACCACACATCTTCCCTCAAGTGTGTGGACCGAGGGCCGTGTGTTCACATCCCAAACCACAGGATGCAGATCTGAGGCGCGGCAACCGCATCTTCCTCTGGTTCGGATTGGGAGTCTTATATAAGGAAGATTAGGAATGTTGGAACTTATTTCTTTGACATTCTTGTTACAAACCGAAATGATGAGGAGAGAACATACTCAACCCACATTGGGGTCCTTAACCACGTAATCCCAGCAATGACAAGTTCATAAATATGGTTTAGAGTGCATCATAATAAACGGATGGCTCCTTCCCAAGGTTAATGAAACAAATAGTTACAATTTTTTTTGTAATTTTAGTAAGCTGGAGTCGGGTACTTTATAAAAATCCTGAGTGATGTTTGGTCGTAGTCCTACAGGGCTACAGCCTTAAAGCAGTGTCGTCGATGCTCTGATTGATCAGTCTGGACTGGAATACTAGTGGTCCGCTCTGTGGCTTGTTGAAACGTCCCGAGTCTGTGTTGCAAAGCAAAAAGGATTAGAATCAGTTGCGTAACAATCCCCAGTGCCCCGCTTACGCGCAATGGGAAACAGGACAGAAGCTGCTCTGATTAGGGCTTCCTTTTTTGGTTGTTTATTTACTTTTCATCATTTACATAATTTTTCTTTTACATTTTGCCTGGGTGACTTTGTGCCTTTGATAAGAGAATAAGAGAAAAAAACAGCAGGGATTTAATGATGGACGAATGGAAAGAAAGGTATTTATAGTTGGAGCAGCCTGCTGTCTGACTGGCCTGTCTGCCTCAGTGAAGCGTTGCATCTCTGTCAGACTCCACCAGATCTCCATATGGACAGTAGTGGACTTGTGCGCTTGAATGAACACACAAGTACGGACATGCACACAGACACACAAAAACACAAATGCAGGCTCCATCATGACTGTATTTTATAGACCTCTCCATGTGTGCAAGCTGTGCATCCGTCTCTATGTGTCTTTCAGATGCACGCAAACATACACATGCACAATTTCATCTACCTTACAAACTTTATCTCTCAGATGCCTTTGAATTACAATTGACATGTAAAACTAGGACTGTGGCAGACATCTAGAGTGCTGATTAGGGGTGCATGATATGGGAATGTTGATATCCAATGTTTTTCAAGCTTATATCTGCTGATAGCGATACTGATGCCTATAAATAGATTTGTGTGACACCCCATGTAGACTACCTAGTGTGTAGAGAAGCTACAAACCCGACTATTTCCTCAGATGCATACTACCACATAGAAAAGTATGAGAAGAGCGCCTTACCTACCATACAATTAAGTGATTCCTATGTGATTCCAGTATCCTTGATGTCTTTTAACTTCTTGTTCCCAGGGATTAGAAAACAAAGATAAAATCTGCAATATAACCACTAATTGACATTATTTGTAATTATTTGACATTCAGCAGAGGCTGCTCTTGAGCTCTTTGTTCTCTCCCTGTTCATCTCCCCTAATGTTCCACACCAGTCTTGTTTGGTTCAACTGATAGTTGAAGTGTTTGTTATTAGTCACATGTCCCAATTTTGGTTTAGTTGTTGATTTGGTTTAGGTTAGTGTAGTCACTGGTTGTGTACGTTAGTTCTTAGTTCTTAGTTTGTTCTTAGCTTGCATTTTGTTGCATAGTCACACTTAAAAGAGTCATTTTTGGCAAATCCATCTTGCTCATAGGCCCATAAATCACTAGATGCATTATTTATCTCATAAGGGCTGGATGCTGCTCAGCTGACATTTGCTCATTCATAATGGCTGTGTTTTGGCGTCTGCTTGTCTCGCATGAGATGGAAAGTTGGATCATATTTAAGAACTCACTTATGTAACACATACAGTCCCTGCACTGAAGTTAATCAAATACCGAAATGACTGGACATCGCCATAGATTTATACAGTTCTGTAGTGTTGGGGAGTAGCTAACTAAAATGAGCAATTCTACTGACTAAATTACTTTTTTCTATAGCTTATCAGTAGAGAAGCTACTTTCAAAATGCTGTAGCTTTTTCCAGTAGCTGTGTACTTTACACATAGTTATGTAACGTCTCAAAACACTACATCGTTACAACAAATAACACAATTACTTTTCCCTATTTACAAAGATGGGTATTTCTGATTGACTACTGTGCCTGTGTGGAGGAAAGTGGTGAAGATGTAAGTTGGAAGAATTCATGGCCATATTTATCAAAATGTATGACTCTGAAAGGTGAAATGGACAGAATTCACACGTGTGTTATTACGCTTGCAGGAAAATCAACAATTTTCGTTACTGTAATTTGACACTACATTGTTAAAAATATGTATTTTCAGGTCACTTTTAATGTCATGATTCTTATTTGAGTGTATCTCTCTTAGAAATGCTTACATGCCTGTAATATACAACCACAACAGCACTTTTACAGCTTCCCTAAAAGTTTCCGTGAAAATAGCTCAGAAAAAAGGGCAGTTGCTGAGCAATTTCTGCCTTCCAAGTCAGAGTTTCAAATCCTGTGTGTCTATGGTGGAGCCAATATGATGCTGTGGTATCAACACTAGCAGAGGCTTTGTTGTGCTAATTGCTAATAGATGCTACCTAAAGCTGTGATATGTCAGGACATCATCTGTACACTTCTGCTCCTGTGACACGCAATCCCACAAAGGCCTTCACACACTCTTTACCCCTAAGTTTTATTAGGGTAACTAAAGGCCTCCCTGAGGAAAATCCAGTCAGATGGTTTGTCAGTTTGTTTGTTCACTGTCCTGACAGCATGATGTGTTGAAGTAGGTGAGTCAAACTGAAAAAGACGGAAGGTTGGATAGTTCCGAACACAGGAAACTGTGGCTGCGATTGTTGTTAAAGCCATAATTTAGACCCCTTTCCTTTTAATAACACCTGTGTCTGAGTTACATGTAGGAAGTTATCAGTGTTGTTTCCCTTTTTTCCTGAACTCTTTTTATGGAAACTTTTATGGAAGCTGTAAAAGTGTGGTTGTGTTGTTCTACTACAGGGATCTTGGCTCATGTCTATGAGTGATTTAGTGGGAATGTATTGAATGTATTATTCGTGCTTTGTGTTAGATGCTTATATCATGATATCAAGTGTTTTTTGTGGTAATTTTCACATGTTCACTGCATACTCTGCAAGATAACTTCTACTTCTAGTTTGAAATTTACATTTAAATTCTACTTTTAGTTTAAAGTGTAAATTTGATATTTTATATTCTATTTATATATTTTTTGCCTTTGTGTCTTATTTGTTTTTTGTTCTTTGCACTGTCGAAACTGGAGCCAGGTTGTCTCGTCTCTCGGTATACTTGTACAGTATATAGCTGAGATGACAATAAAGTTTACTTTGACTTTGATTTTTGACTAGTTACTTCTCTGGACTAATCAACCTCACAAAAAGGGTTTTGAGGGAGGACTTTTACAGTATAAAGACAAAAAAGATATAAAAACACGATTTTCATGAATCTGAGTGCAGAACTCAGTAACAGCTTTTGGTGAGAATACAATTGTGAAACGTAGAGCCAGGTCTCTGAGTCGGGGTGGTGATCCCCAGCCAAATTTGGCTCCCCCATTCTCTGTCATAGTCCCGTCAATGCAGCTCATTCAGTCTGTTCCACATTAAGTCATTACCTGCTGACCAGCTGAGAGGGACTGGGCACTCTACTGAGCTGTCTGGGGATTCTACAAGGCTCTGATTGTTCTGTCTTGGCAAGCTGGGCCGGAGCACAAAGTTCTGTGAAGATAGGTCCAAGACAAGGCATGAAGGCCACAGCCTGCTCTTAACCTCTTCTCTCCTGTCTTCTTTCTGTCTTCCTTCTGTCTACTTTCACAGTCCAGACAGTCTATTAATTTCTCACGCTTTCTGTTTTCATCATCAGCCCGGACATGTTTAGATAACCTTGTGTGATTTGATTGTCTGATGATTCCAAACAGGACTTCTTATCTTGACATATAGTTCTGCACAAAACCCTTGTAAGAGAATTTTTAAGCTTATGGAGTTATAAGTGTATTTCTATTATTATATTACTATGTTATGCATTCATTTTCCATTTCTTTACAACATTTAAAGACTCATACTCAGATAAAGATGTTCGATTAGGTAATTCTTTGCTGTGTCATACATGGAAACTCAGATGTTTGGACTGAGCCCATATTTGGACCGAGCCTAGTATAATAAAGATTAATGAACCCAGTGCTGACTCTGTGTTTTAATATAATGTAGAAAACATGTAATTCGTGTTTTCAAATTAGAACCGGTCCTTGTTCTTGTTTGTGAAACAGCATGCAAAGGTGGGTCATTTATCTTTTTTCTATCCATTTCTTTCTAAACCCAGTTTTGATAGAGATTTTAAAAAAGGCTATGGAAAGCATGTTTTTCTGTTTCTTGACTGTGATAACGCTACAATTTACTGTTTTCATCCCTGAGTTCTGTTGTGTCTACTTTTATCCTGTGGCAATTGTAACACATTTACTTCCACCAGCTTTGAGCTGCAAGGGAGAGAGAGGAAAGAGAAAAAAAATGGGAAGGGGGGCTAATGTTGGAGCGCGTGAAGCAGTGAGCTTAAAAGCGGGAGAGCTTGAGAAAAAGAAAGAGAGGGTAAGAGAAAGAGAGAGAGTGAACTAAGGGCTGCCTGGCAGGCAGGGACGCCATCAGCAGCTGCTCTCCTCGAGTCTCTCACATTCCAGGAGTTTTTTCAATAAGAGACAAAGTGCCTCGAACCGTCGAGCAGGAGCTGGCGAGAAAAATGATCCGAGTGTCTCAGGGTATGCATAACAAAGCAGCATTCTCAGAATCCTGTCTCTCTCTCTTTCTTTCTCTCACATTCACTCAATTTCCCCTTCAGACCGACACACACATACACACACACACACACCCCCACACACACACACACAAACACATACAACTGCAGCACAAAACAAGATGCTGGAGGGCAAATGAAAGGGATGTGTGTGAAAGCCCCAGGGGCCCCGCAGGGCCAAACCGACAAGCCTCCTTGACCCAGCATCTCTTTTCCTTCCTGTACTAGCAGGCTCAGCCTTGGTTTGCCTGCACATGCATTTTATCACTCAAGCACTTCAAAAATATTGAAAAAAATACAGGTGTCATTCATCATGCTAATGCCCGTGAAGAATTTTGTGATGGGTTTTTTTTGTGCATGTCAGATTGATCAAAAGTTGGTTTGACATCAAAACCAAAATCCTATGTTGGTGACAAGTGAAATGAGTATTTATGGACCAGCTTTAATTGATGATCAGCTCGAACTAACTTGTTGGAAGCAGCAGTATTTTTTTCAGTAGAGTCTAAAATATGATTTATTTATTCTGATAAAAATAAAACTGTTAACGTAAATCCAGTGTTGCAAGTGAAACAATAAATGGAAAAGTAAAATAAAAAGATAAATATTTAATAAGGCTAAAACTGGTACCAGAATAATGATGCTGTAACAGAATGGGACTTGATTTTCACTTAACTCCTGTCCTTACTTGTTCTCCCCCTGGTGGCTTAAACCAGAATTACTCTTCTGACATGTTTTCAGACTGCGTTCTCACTTTCAGTCATGTCTGCTGGCTGCTGTCTTTAAGGAGTGAATTAGCACAGCTGTGATAGCTGTTTGTTCTTGAACTGAGCCTATTCTCTACCTAGTCTCAGGGTGACAATGTTCATTCTCTCCCTCTGACTCCCCTGGCACCGCCATCCATCTCCTACCAAAGCCTCTTTGAAACGGAGTCAGAACCTAAAGCTGCAAATCATGTTTTATGTATGCATGTGTGCGCAACAAAAGCAGGGGAAACTGGGACAGGATTCAGCAAGGCTTCGTTACGGCTGCAAAGAGGCTTTTATGTTTCCGTGAAAAAATGTCAGCAGCATAACAATCGCAGAATTTCAGATAATGATATGGTCTGTGGCACATCTCTTGCTCTGCGGAAGTTATAAATAGCTCCAGGTACGAGCAATAAATAGCATCATAGGATCTTTGAAAATGTCCTGGTTGGTGGTGTTATGTAACACTCAGCTTCTGCTGATGGGAAATCTCAGTTTCTCCTGCTGAAGCAGAAGCCGTGTGCAAGCTGGATGTGTGGTGTTGGATGTCCAGCGAGGCAGTTGTCCAGGGTCTGCTGACCTCCACAAGTCTCAAAGATGTCAAATTGAGCACTCTTTGAGTTTAGAGAGGAATAGAAGACTAGTGAATAATGCACAAGATTAATTTATTAATCCAGTGGAGACCATTTTTTTCCTCCTCCAATATTTCAAGCCCCCCTGTTTCCTTCTCCATATCACCTTATGTGCACCTCAGGAATGCTTGCACTCAGGTCTGCTTTATAATGGTGTTTCACGTGAACGTCATGTCATGTCTATATCCCAAAAATTATTATTTTTTCTCAATATTAAACCAGGCATCAGTGAGATAAACCTCTATGTGAGAGGTGCCAGTGGAGGCTCGGGCCAAGTGTGGTCATATGATTAATTTCAATAATTAATTAAACATATTAATTTCACTATTAATCCTGTGCGTTAAGGTGTTAACATTTCCAGTCTTACTTTCAAAATATTTGCTGACAATTGCCTCTCTGCATAAAAATGACAAAAATGCCCTTAAATGTGAACCACTTCCCTAAGAGATAAAATGTAAAATTTAAATTTGGTCAATCAAGTTTGCAGCTTGGAGACTGTATCTCTTAGTTCATTTTCAATTTGATTTAATTTGCCTCACTGTACCCAAATGATGTCCAAATGATTCGTATTTGTACGGACACCCCCAACCAACGCGGGTCTGGTGTTAGTATAGTAGTTAGCAGTAGATAAAGTGAGAAAAGGACAGGCAAATAATAAAGGTTTTATCTCGGAATCTGACTTTTATTAGACCAGACATTTAGCTATACCTTGTTACTGTTAGAGTGTATAACCTCAGTTAACATGTCCTCATTGGGCTTGTAGTCCCTCTCCAGGCCACTAGTGGTCTCAGAACAGCAGACTTGTTTTTAAAAATCAAGTGGCCAGTGAGTGGAGGTTCAAGATAGGTGTTCTCAATTGAGGCCTTTGCCACATTCTGTCTGCTAGAGGGGATTTTTTTTCTCTTAAATTTATTTTTCAGGTCATGTATGCATCTGTCAGCATGTGCCCTGGTTGCCTCCTTTTTAAAATTTGGTTGCACGTGACTGCACTCTCTGCATTGTTTTGAATGCTTTAAACAAAACCGTTGTCCACATGCGTTTCCAGGTCTGGTTTGGTCCTCAAACTCATCACAATAAATCCCCACTCCTAATATCCTGACGGCTCTCAGATTTTAGTTGGACATTGATCTCACGCTGTCAGAACAACTGTTGCAATAATAATGATCACAGTGGAATAGGCTTATAAAATAAGCTTAAACGAGCTGAGTGAACACATTAATTTGTGGACCGGCGAGTTGAAAGAAAAAGGTGGGATAGCACAAGGAGGAACACGAAGGGAAAAAGGTGTGGTACTGGGGGAAAAAGAAAGAAGTTGTGAAAAGAGTGGAGAGGTAGGAATTAATGGAAGCCAAACAGAAAGAGGAGGGGAATGAGAGGTGATTACAGAAGGTGCGAAGTAAGACTGAGTGAGGAGGATTGGACTTTTATATGCCCATTGGAGTCACCTGTCAGAGGGATAAGTCCCAGCACTGCAGAGGTCAGTGCGGGTGTCCCTGTCTTCTCTTTTATGAAAATTAAAATGCTAAAGCTATGGTGGAGGTCACCAGCAGGGCTAGGCGAGTTGGAGGGTAATCCGATTCTCTGTGCTAAAATGGGTGCAGATTTGCAATCCTGCCCATGTCCCTGAAAGATGTCCGAGGCGAATTTCACCGCTCGTACTCCAGAGAATCATGTAAATCAAAGAGTGTAGGGTAAGTTATTGTGGAATGTGGGCAGAATGCAGCTGTATGGGGCAGCAGAAATAAAAATGTCATAGCTATGACCTGTGCATTATAAACATCATTAAACTGACATTAACGGAGCCATTATTTTTAATAGACGCCTGGCGGCACATATTCAGAATGTTTAAAAAACAGGGCAGTTGGTAGGACATTCAAGTCCAACTGCATCCTACCTCAGCCTTTACAGCCACTGAGCAAGGCCCTTAACCCCAAGTTACTCCAGAGAGGCTGTCCCTGCAATTAAGAAAATGTCGCTCTGAATAAAAACAAGCAATTTTGCACCAGAGATGGAGATTCTGGCAAATGAAGATTTTATTGCATTATTCTGAAAACTTTTTTGCAGGGGTCATCCACATTGCTGGGGGTAAAGGCTGTAGAATCTACAAATATGGACCTAGAGATTGATGGTTCAAGCCTGACCCTACCATCATTGAGCCCCTGAGCAAGACTCTTAACCCCAAGTTGTGGCAGGGAGACTGTCCCTTTAATTAGTCACTCTGGATAAGAGCGTCTGCCAAGTGCCATAAATGTCAATATAAATCTAAAGAGCAAAAGCAGCAGTTTGGAAAGAAAACTAAGATTGTAGCTGCACCTCTCTCCACTGTGCATCTTCAGATACCCTAAAGCATGGCCTTCACCATCTGTCTCCCAGCAGGCGATCTCTCTCGCCACTATGGGGCCGTGTGCACATTTAACCCATGATCTCACATGTGAAGGAAACACATGTGGTTAGGGACAGATTAAGATTTAGGTCATATGAATGGGGAGATGTTGAAACAGGCGTTTCACTTTGTTTTTACAATGATCAATGAGCTGGACAGACTGTCTCAGAAATAGATTTCATGATGACTACGCTTACTTTGTTGCAGATCAATTAATTATTGCTTAATCAACAAGTTCCAAGATTCAAGATTTGAATCTTTTTATTGAGACTTGGACTCGAGTTGCACTTAATGACTTGAGACTTGACTTGAGACTTCCTTTCCTTGATATTATGCGCAATGTCACACATGAGTGCAACCACAGATATCAAAACAGCACTGACCGTCCTGTATCCTGCAGTGCAGAACAAAAAAGTGCACAAGTATTTCAAAATACATTTATCAACTTCAAATAAAGCTTTTATTGTGTTTCTTTAAATTGTATTGAAATAGCTCTCTTAATTGACCATACTCTAAATAATTTGGATACTGTAGTATATAATAATAGATTACAGTAGAGTGCATGTTTTGAATGCATAAAATACGGCAGTGCAGTGTTATCTAGATTAGATGGCATGCATCTGATGAGTGAAGTTCATTTCTGTTATTTTAGACTTGAGGCTTGACTTGGACTTGGGACAAAAGACTTGAAACTTGACTTGGAATTGCCCCTCGAGACTTGCTAATTGACTTGTGAAGATTTCTGTTGTCAAATGGACATAAACACTTTCAGGTTGTGAATGGCAGCTGGGTGACAGAGTTCACATTTAAAAAACAGTTAAAAGTTGTTGTGGCACATCCTGGTTGAGAAGCCTTATGGCCTGAGGATAGAAGCACCTCTTGAGTCCTGAGTCCAACTTGTATTGCTGCTTTCATAAGAGACACCCAGATTCAATGTAGGTACATTTTTGTGTATTGCAAAGCCATAGTCAAATGGTTCCATGCCCCCATAATCAGTCTGCCCTACATACCATGGCACTTCACGTGTGCTTTTCTTATCTGCAGGAAGTAGATCTGTGTTCGGAGCCAGAAATGAGAGCTGAAACGCCGTTAAGTAGGTGGTGTAAGTGGAGAGGAGCTTGACGCTTGAGGGTCGACTGTCAGGAGAAGTACTGTCATGTGGCAGTCCATCAGTGGTTGATGAGGTCATGGCAAAATCAGTGGACTATATTGTATCAGTTTGCAGACCTTTGTGTTCAGATCAATTACTTAACAGCGAGTTTGTGTTAGAAGGCTTTGAGGTGTTTGCGTGAGCGTGGGCTTAATTTTTCTCTACAAACAAGATTTTTTTTCACTTCTTTCTCCCCGTCTCCTCAAATAAGGAGAAGAAGGGACACATGAATACCTCCGTCAGGTACAGTGAAATTCACAGCAAACCTTTAATTTTCAAATACAGTAACATTCTGTACGCCGTAAGAATTCTAGGTGTCACTTCCATCACCATTATTGGTTCTATGACTGATGGCCTGATTCACAGTGCTTGTACCTAATTTCACTAAGCCTTGAAACTGTGAATGCCCAAGTTTCCTCTCACCTTTGCAGGTTAATGGACATCCAAATGTAAGCATAAAAGTAGTGCTTTTTCTTTGTTTTGTATAATCATTTTGTTCTGAATGACTGTACCATGCTTAGTGGTAGAAAAGTAGGAAAACATTTCATAAAATTGCAGGATTACTATAAAAATCAAATACTTTTTTCAACATAAAGTATCATGAAGTATTATAAAACAAATTACTGCATTGTAGCAAATAGAATGCTTGTAGAATGCTTGTGTACAAATACAGTACGTTTCTGGTAACTCTGCCTCCAGTATTATAATATACATTTTCTTGTACAGAACTGTGTGTATTTCCCTCTGTTTTTAGCTTAATTTTCCATCTTAACAAATAAAAATTTTCAGTCCTTCTTTCTACCTCTCCCCCTAGAGTGAGGACAGGATGGGGCACGTGAACACCTCCCTCTTGTTCATGTCTGGAAGTGCAGTGGTGTGTGTGTCTGTGTTTGCAGTAAGGCAGCACATGGAGACTTGACCCACTTATGGAGGTGTGAGCACACAGCAGATGAGGACGTTATCAGAGTCATGCTGAGAAACGTTCCTGCTCTCCTCTTGTCCTCTCATCGTACTAGGCAAAATGGGGAAAAGGGGACAGTCCCAGCAAGCCATGGTTGCTGAAGCCACCTGCGATGGGAGTGTGTTACCACACATTAGACTAATAGAAAAATTGAATAAATTGCATGTTACGGCACACGGCCGAACAAAACAAATTGAACCGCACAGTGTAAAAGATGCCACTGTAAATTTACAGTGTTGCCAGCTATTTTCTGTAATTTCCTGTCTGTCACAATATTGTTATTGCAAAATTCAGTGTGCCACTCTAGAAGTATTCAATATTTACAGTAACACTAGCGAGGGTCGCTAAATCTAGTCCTGGACCAGTAAAGAGACCACTAAGGTACTCATGACCAAGATACTGACCCCAAGCACTGCTCATGTCAGCCGCCCACTGCTCCTTCAGGGATGGGTCAAATGCAGAGTTCACATTTTCTTGTGTTGCACTGTGTGCTGTGGAGTGTTCACAATGACAGTTAATTACACACACACTTTAATTGTACAGTTTGTACTACTGCAAATGTGCCTACTGCTAATTTTATAGAAAGAATGCTTTAAAATATTTGAATATAGAAATATAGAACATTTACGGGGTTTTTTTGGAATGCAATAAGAGAATTTAGTTTAAATTTCACCTTCTTTGTAAAGTGACTAAGTGTGTGTATTTGTAGGGGAATGGCGAAATGAGGAACAGATGATGTCAATCGGAAGAGCCACGACTTTGAATGATGTAAATGTAAATGTGAGTTTGGGAGAGTGACACCCAGAATCATTTAGATGTACAGCATGTTCAAGTATATGAAACAAATTTGAAATCACAAGTTAGTTGTGAATTTACATCCTTGCTTTAAAAAATACAGTATTTTACTGTATCATGAGGATATAGTAAAATACAACTGTAAAATAACTGTACATTTACAGCATTTTTTTTACAGTGCATAACCTAAAGCTGTGAAGGCCGGGTTGTTTTTCGGATGAGTGTGCAGCAGGTTCACAGAGCCGAGTCTATCTGATTGTGCTGCATGCAGCACTTTCACTGATAAAAGCATAGCTGTCATTCCTCATGGTCTGCTGAAGTGCTTATTCCGGCGTTTATCAGAGACTGTTTCAAAGATGCAGAGTGACAATGACAGGGCTGTGCTTGCAAGTGTTTGCACAACCTCCTGGCTGACAGTTTTTAATGCGACACTGCGATAAATCCAGTTGTGATCTGGCAAAGCAGAAAGGTTGGTAGCTGTGTTGCAGTCAACTGTACACACACATTCTATATATATATATATATCTATATCTATATATGTATAGTTTTGTATGTGTACTTTGACATCTATACGTGCACACACACACACACGTTTGTTGCGTGTGTACTGATCTGTAATGGTTCTAAATCTTTCCACTAAATTGTTTCTTTTTTATTTTTGAATTTAAGATTAAACTTTTTTTTTTAAATCTGAGTAAAGTTACAGTTACACATATATAACACATGCTTGGATTTTTGAGTTTTTGTGTGCTTGTGTGTCTCCATAAACAATTACAGTTCTTAGTTCTCTTTGTCTTTTACCTTAAAATAAGGACAGGAAGAGGCACAGGAAAACCTCCCTCTTGTTCATGATTACCATGTGTACTTAATTTTCCCTCCAAACAAAATTTCTAAGTTGGCATTTGAGTTATAGGTATTACTGTAGGTGTAAGTTGGTTAGAATAGTCTCACACTGTAGCTTTTAATTAAGCTATAAATCGAATACAGCACAGCACACAGTGCATCACAATGAAATGTGACCTTTGCATTTGACCCATTCATGAGGGATCAGCGGGAAGCTGACATGAAGCTCCTGGGGAGCAGTGCTTAGGGACGGTACCTTGCTCATGAGTACTTCAGTGGCACCTTTACCGGTCCGGGACTTGAACTTGCAACCTTTGCTAATGTTATGCTACCAACTACACATACATACTGCATATGCATATGTAGTTACACATATACAACATAGGTTTTGGAGGGTGCTTTTTTAGCTAGTTGTAAGGATCGGTTCCTAAAAGATAGAAAAGCTGATTTATCTTGTTTTTTTGTGCCTTGTGAGGACATTTTTGTATATGAGTACCAGCGTTCTTAAAAGGAAAAAACCCTTTACACTGAGGTTGAGGGTCTGGTGTAATATTATTTAGGTGTAGTAATCATGGGAGTCAATGGAAGTACCTCCAAAAATTTTGCAAAACGTGACCGTGTGTGGTGGAGAAAGAGAGATAGAGAGAGAGAGAGAGAATGTCCAGCGGGTGGCAGTGTATTCCTCCTGCTCAGAGTCGGAACAGATGTGCTGAGGAGCTTAAAGCCGTTATGGCTTAGACTGGACAAAGCGAGTCTTTACCCATCAACCTCTCTCCCACCCTCCCTCTGTTCCTGCTCTAGTGCTGTCTCTGTGTCCTCAGGGAAGAGTTGAAACCCAGAAGGGCTGTTACACACACACACACACACACAGAAAAAAAAAACCCAACACACATCCATACCCACACTTGCTTGTCCCCCTAACCATGACCTCATCCCACTGTCTCTGTAATCTAATTACAGTCTTTTCACCTTGCCGCTGTGCCGCTAATCCTCCCAGGCAGGTGTGTGTGAGGTGCGGCATTCGCACATTTAAGCAACCCCAAGAGGGCAAAAAGAATGGGAGATCCCGGGGGCTTTGATCTCCACTCTTGTAGGCCTTGACACTTGATAGTACATGCGGCATATGTTGAGATCCCTGTTTATTTGTGTGTTTGTGTGTGCACTGTAAAAAAATCCCTGTAAATTCACAGTATAATACTGGCAGCAGAGTTGCCAGCCATGTTTACAGCAAGAATATTGTATTTGATATTTACACTACAATGCTGTACAAAATACTGTATGCCACTTTATATTGTATAATTGAGATTTGTAGTAATACTGTAATTTTTAGGGTGCGTTGGTTAGCGCTGTTGTCTGACAGCCAAAAGGTCCTGGGTTCGATCCCTGGGTCGTCCATGAGGTCTTTCTGTGTGGGGTTTGCATGCTCTCCCTGTGTTTGCTTCTTTTCTCTGGGTGCTCTCTTTATCTCCCACAGTCCAAAAGCATGCGCTGTAAGTTGATTTGTTACTCTAAATTGGCCACTTAGATGTGAATATGGGTGTGTTTGTGTGAGAATGTGTGCCCAGTGGTGTATTTGCGCCTGTTTAGGCTTGGTCCTTGCTCTTGAGGTCCCGGGATCATGTATTTGTCTGCTCCCCGCGACCACAATAGGGATTAAGCAATTCAGATAACGAATGATTGTAATTTTAATTCAGTATTGTGCTGTTGTCTACAGACTGTCTACAATCTTTTTTTACAAGTAATACATGAAAATCTGTGCATACTTGAATTAAGAAAATAACTTCTTATTTAAATATATATTCTTTGCAATGCAGTTTAGAATGCATTTATGTCACCTCTTTTCATGCGGTGAAGTGAATCACCATGGTAATCAGAAGACCAGCCATACTGAACGATCCAACAAGGAAGTGAGCGTGAAACCCAGTATGCTTTAGATGTACAGTATGTTAGTGTATTTGCAAAATAACAGCTTGAAGCAGAAGTTTGCTATAGCTCAGTAAGTGGCATCCTTAAGTCTATAATTATGTTGTGTGTTCCTGCAGGTGTGTGTGTGTGTGTATGAGGAGGAGACCGAGTCTGCGGTGGCACTCTGGGGATGTGTGAACTCTCCTTCTGCCCTGAATCTCCTCAGCATCTAGAAGCTGCGGTCTGCGCATCAGAACAAGGTCTTTACCTCTCTTCACCTATCCACCTTCTGTTTTCTTTGTCTGTCGCTGCGTCTCTATATTTAGCTTACTGAAAAAGTGCTGGATGATTTTAGCTGCTCCACACCGATTTGACTGGTGTCCAGCTTATACTGTGTTATAGATCTCTTAAACTAGAAACTAAGTTTTAAAAGTTTTTGAACAAGTTTAACAAGTACCAAATCAGCAATAGCAAAAATGGAAAATTATAAAATCATCATGGAAAAATCATAACATTTATTTTCCAGATGGGCATGATGCGAATCCAGTTGAAAAGCTTTCAAACTGAAAAGACAAAACTGATACACACTCAAACAAAATGAGAAATGAAGACTGAAATCATACCTTTAAGGTCTGAAGGGTTAGTGCTAAAACAGCACTTACTTAAAATAATGGATATTATGAGATGTAATGTGTATTTTCTTTTAGCAGTGGTAGTGTCTCTACCTGATAAAAGCAGCATATTTAAGAAAGTGGTGATTATGGCTAATTTAAGAAATGTCACCACAACAACTTAAGGGGTTCTAAAAACACATCTAAAACTCCAGTAAAATGAGCTTTCATATACCAGTTCATGTGAGCGACCAGATAAAAATACAAAAACTGTAAAATAAAATAAGATAAAAACTACTATGGCAAAAGATAGGTAGATAGCAGGCATTCCGATTTCTGTGGGTGCTGGTGAGCCGACTTACTCCAGACAGTGATTAATGCTATGAATATGCGTTGGTCAGAGGGTCAAGTCTGGTGCTCATCGTAAAATTTAAATAAAGATCCCTGTCAGCTCTTTGAAGTATATTTTCTGGGGTCAGACTGGTGATGGATGACCGGAGCTGTGTGTGACAGAAGCAGTGCACTCTGGAGTGTGGAGAGGTCAGAAAGCAAGGACAGACGGAGTGACTTTGTTTCTGTCAAAAGAGGTGGGGCAGGGTTGGGATGAACCACTCGTGTCATAGCCACAAAAGGATAAGAGACTCTTTACTGGTGACATAGAAATTGTTCCCTCTACATATTTAGTTCTCTACACTTCTGAACGGTGAAATCGTCACAATCCCCTCCTGCATCGGTGAACAGCACACACAAACACAGGCAGAAGCCGGCCGGTCTCTTCGCCAGAATAATCACAGGGGCTGCTCTTCATCCTCATCCAGCTCTGAACCCTTTTGGCTCTGCCCAGGGCTTGTGAGTGCCCAGATAGTGCACATGATTGACAGTAGCTCCCCAGGAGTGTGCGTGTGAGTGTGTGCGTGTGTGTAGGAGTGTGTGTGGTCTACTTGGCAGCTGCTCCGCCCCCAGTCTCCATCCACACTCACATGGACCCAAACACAGCTGTTCTTTTCCTTCAGCAGACTTAATCTGGCATATTATCTCTATATCTCACTCGCTCTCCAACACTTCCTCTTACTCTTTCAGTCTCAGACATATGTATTAATGTTTAAGCTAAGCTTCGAATGAAATGAATATATATGTATATATATATATATATATATACACATATGAAGGTAGATATATATTATTAGTCAGCAGTCTGCCATATTACACTTTCACTGTGGTCCCTGTGGGTTTTTTAAGAGCCAGCTGACTGGACTCCTCTAAGCCTTTACTAATGGGTCGGTCCATCTCCCAGTTCTCTGCAACGTCAGCTCTTCCACTCTGGAACATTTTTTCTCTGATCAGAAGGAGGACATAGATTCTTAAATTATGAAATTGCAGCATATTTTATCAAAAAATACACAGATTCCAGCTCAGGCTTGTACAAGCATGAACAGTTGTGTGTGTGTGTGTGTGTAATCCCCGGCAGAACCAGAAAGTATAAGTATGTACATGTCAGTGGATTTTATATGATTACTGTGGCCTAGATGTATGTGGGTCTGCATGTGTGATATAATATGTGAATGCATGTTTGTATTGGGGGTGTAGATCGCAAGTTTGTTCACAATATGGTATTATATTGATTCAATTGACAAAAATTTAATGTCTACCAATGTCAAAAAATCTGTTACAATAAAATTTTGATTCGATTCAATTCAGGTGCCAATATGTGATGTCTGTTTGATGTTTTCATTTTGGATGGATGCTGTGGACTGTGTGTTGATCGTTGAACAGATGTAGCGATGTTGGTTGATGTATCGTTACATCCCTAGTTAGTATTTGCTTGTACCAGTTAGGCTGGGCCTGCCACGCAAACTGTCTTGGCAAAGAAAGTGTCCCTGGCCCTTACTGAAAGCCCGAAGAACAAAAGCCCAGAGCATGCTGGGAGTTCATGGGATATGAACAGGAACACAAGCTCTGATTCAGAGTCAGCTCTCCCACCATTCTCCAGCTGAGATTTACTGAGGGAGCAGAGTGTGAGTGTGTGTGTGTGCATGTGTATGTGGTGTGTGTGTATGCTTTAATAGGTGCCACGTGTTACCTCATTGCTCTGTCCCATAAAAGCAGAGTGTTGGTGCCCTTGTACCCTTGAGTGATTTGCAACCTGTTTCCCTTCATTGTGCGGAGCGGCTGCACAAATCTCCCAATTCCACTCCCCCTCCTTCCCCACATCTCTCACATTCTGTCCAGCCTCTCATTCTCCCCTCATTCTTTTCCATGTGCTCTCCATGGTTAGCAACTGCCCTTTGATTAGGGGATTAGAAAGGTTAGGGAGGAAAAAACAGCAATGAAACAAAGGTGAAAACTTTTCAGTTGTGGACTTGTGATTTTGCGAACTTTCTTATTTTGGTTGTGTTTTTTATTTCTGTATATTTGAAGCATCATGAAACTTTTATTTCTTTGCAGACTCATCATTATCATTTACTCGCAATGTATAGTTACTATGTGAAATATGTTCTTTGTGATTGAATTAAGATTATCCAGAGTATTTTCTGAATATTGCATCAAAAACTGCAGTGCCGTTGGTATAGTTGTTATTGGTAATAACTGTGCTGCTAAACTTGGTCTAGTGACCCTGGGTCATGAAGGACCAGCTGGACAGGGGGTGTGTCCATGTTTTCTGACAGAAAAAGATCACAGGAGTACACTACACCCTGAGTCTTCTATAAATGTGTGTTTGTCCTGTTGGATAATAACATGTTTATTCTCTATATAGGACTGCAGGATGGGTTGTGCCCAGGTCATGCACAAGCTTCAGGAGGCGTCTAAAGTTTTGTATCATTTAACATCTTGAAACCACACTGCAACACTGCTCTCCAAAATAACAGTCGACAATGTCTGTGCAATTTCCAAAATTGCACAATTGCTGAGAACAAACAGTTTCGTCAGTGAATGTCTAAATTTCCATGAAATATCTAAAATTCTGCCTTTGCTTAAATTACTGTGTCTATGAAACCGCACATGTTATCATGTAAATCTTGTAACCCTACATCAAAGACAAACATACACTGGTAGACAGACATGGAAATCTTATGTGTATACTTATATATACACATATTCACAAGCATGCACACACTCTCAGACACACACACAAAGATTTGGGAGATTTCTTCCTCTGAGCTTGTGATGGTTTATGTAACCTCTCCCGCAGCGTTAATCAAAATCAGCGTATAACAGAACTCTCTGAAGCTTTGGCCCCCAAAACCCGAGTCCCGTCTGTCGTTTAGACACAGTCCACCTCATTTTCACGCCTGCCAGTGCTGACTGATCCACATCATGCTCTCGCGGCGAGATCCGTCCAAGCTTTATGCATCTTCAATGGTAAAGTTCACAGTTTGAATCTAAATCATGAAAGGACGAATGTTCAGAGTGTGGCGTGGCCCTCATTAGGACTGCAGTCAGCCCTCCACATACACACACATAGTGCATT
Organism: Distichodus sexfasciatus; assembly: GCA_032718565.1. Taxonomy (NCBI): domain Eukaryota; kingdom Metazoa; phylum Chordata; class Actinopteri; order Characiformes; family Distichodontidae; genus Distichodus; species Distichodus sexfasciatus. The sequence goes on along the minus strand of JAVGVS010000035.1, from coordinate 1,496,926 downwards.
GAGTTCTTTGTTCCTATCATTTTTGTTGCACACCCTTCACCCCCAGAAGGACACAACAGGCTGAAGAGACACAGGAGTAAAAGTCAACAGGAACTTTTAGTGTGTTGCAATGCACAGGGATTCTTTTTATGGGAGACAAAGAATTCCTCTTCAATGAGTGTGTGTGCATGCAGGCTACGTGTGTGTGTTGGAGCATGGCTTGGTCTGTCGTCCCCCCAGCAGCAACGACTGTCATTAGTTTCTGCAAAACAGCTTCATTGCATTGGAGAGCACTGCCCCTGATGGAGAACTGAATGGAGGGATGGTGAAGGCTGGGAAATGGAGAGACAACCTCAGCGTGACCCTTCCCCAACATAAGTGCAATGAAAATGGCCTCTTCACTATATGATCCCCAATCATTTGCCCAAACATTTTTGAAAGATGAGAGTGTGTGCTTATATATGTGTGCGCACACATGCTTCATTCTCCACTATCAAATTCACCCTCCTGGTGAGCTTACGAGCACTTCATGTTCATATGATAACTTCCCTGGAGGGCACAAGTGTCCATTAATCACTCACATGTTCATCTGTCCCTAACGCTTCATTACCCGCCAAATCCCCCATCTTTCTCTCTCTCTGCAATTCTCCACTTCTCCACTCTTTCGTCTCTTCGCTCCCCCACCCCAATGCATTCCCCTGGCTTTACAGCTCCCTGCTCAGGTTAGCCTCTGCATGCTGTGCTTCCTTGCTTTTGTTCGGAGCTGCGATAGGCAGTAAATGAAGAAGAGGAGTGGCTACAGAGCGAGCATGGGGGAGACTGGGGCCCTTTGAAAGGCAAACTCTCACATACAAATGTTCTTTTCCCTTCTTTCTTCCTCCTTCTGTAGTGGAGAAGTGGCAGCCTGTGGGCTGCTTGGATTGGAGCGGGTTCAGAGAAAAAGACGCATTGGCTTTGCTAATGAAGCTTTTATCTCGGATGACAAAGTTCTTTGATAATGTATGAGACGATTTCAGTGCAGTAACGTGCTACACTGCATATATTTCCTGCACTTTTACGGTTGAGGCGGAGATTTGTTTTTTCTCAGGTTAGTGTAGCGCCTTTAGGCTTTTGTGTACCCATATAAGTTGCTTAAAGAAATCAGATGAAGATTTAAACTTATCTAAGTGGTTAATCAATCACACAGTCACATCTTGCTTTCACAATGAGTGAATAGTACTACAGCTAGAGATAACCCTAACCTTAACTTTAGTAAGCGAAAGCAAAACCTTTGATTCATTTAGTTTTTGAATAAATGCATTTTCTTTTCTTTCCTCTCATGTCACAAACTGTACAGAATCTGTCCATAATTGTAAAATTCTAGATTGCCTATATTTTCTGCACTTCTGTGGGTGTGGCAGAGATTTTTTGGGCATAGTGTAACACCTTTAGACTTTTGTGTGCTCTTGCAGTTTGCTTACAGAAAAGAATTTAAACTAAACTTAGTAGGTTAAGGAGAGATAGAGGTACAGAAAGACAGCTGTCTCTCAAAAAGATAATAGCAGCTGATGTGATTGGAACTAGCTCCAGATCTTCTTCAGTGACACTGACACTTTCCTAAAAAAGAGTGAGCAAGGTGAGGAAGATCAAGAAAATATAAAAACAGAGAGACAATGCTGAGGGAGTCAGAAAGAGAGAGAGAGCGAGAGAGAAGCTGTGTCCCAGCATGAGAAGGGATTAGGTGTGTGTGTGTGTGTGTGTGAGGGAGGGAGGGGGTCCTGCACACAAAGTGAGAGAGGGAGGGGGCAGGGAAAAGGGGCGGCGCTAACAAAGGCAGCAGCGTTTGAGCAGAGGAGAGGAAGGGGCTTCAGAACCAACCGAGTAAGCAAAGAGAGGAAAGTTTGACGAGAGGAGGAGGGCAAGAGGAGGAGCTGGGATAGTGTGTGTGTGTCTGTGGGCATGCGAGTATTTGAGAGAGTATGTGTGAGCGTGTGAGACGGAGAGAAAAGGAGAGGCAGCGAGACTGACGAGTGGAACTAACCGACTGGAATTGTGTATTTAGTTTGCCTCTAGGACAGACAGCAGAGACACACGAGGAAGCTGCCATGCGGAACACCATCGGTATGGGTGAGACACTATAACACACCCATGGGCACACACACATGCTGAAAGAGTTCAGATTACCACTGATCGCTTGGACACAAAGCTCTGAGTGTTTGAAGTTAAATGATTAACTTTATGAACTGGGAGGGCTTGAGGCCTGGGGCGTGTGCTATATAATGAAGAAGAGCTGAGAGCACTTTTAGCATTGTTAATGTGTTGAAGAGTTTTACCAGTTAGAGTAGAACATAAAGTTACCTCATTTAAGTGAGTTGTCAAATGTCAGTGCTTTCAGCCTCACGACCTGTGTCTAGCAGTCGTGTATTGGAGCTTTGTGATGTGTGTGAGTGAGTGTGTGTGTGTGTGATGTTGGCTGGCTGGTGATAGTGGTGAGGATGCAGGCCAGCTCTAGGGTGATCTGCTGTAATGGGTTTACTCAGGCCATTTGGTCATGGAGAGTGTGGAGACTCCAGTGCAGACTGCTGCTAGGGAGGAGCAGCTTTTAGGAGCCTGATTAGTGCTTTTTGCATTTTTCCTTAGAACGTAGGGTTGCGACGAAGTAATCTGATGGATAAGTGACCTAGATGGGACAGTCTTGACATACGTATACCCACGCACACATACACATATCTAGCTACACAAACACAGGGAAGTCTTGCTAGCTTTGTGATAAACCTCAAGTTTTTTCCTATCTTTTAGGGGTCAGTCAGTTCCTCACAAATAACTGAAAATTTAATCACACACCCAGGTAAGCCTTGCTTGCTTTGTGGAAAATCTCAGGTCTTTCCTATCTTTTAGGGGACATTTAGTTTCCTCACAAATGTCAGAAAACCTAGCCACACACATACTAGCAAGTGATGCTAGCTTTGTGACAAATCCCAGGGTTTTGCCATCTTTTATGGGGCAACCAGTTACACTATATATATTTACGCCCACACACACACACACACATAGACAAGTCACCAGGTTTCTGATAAATCTTAGTTTTGCAATTGTTTTGGGGATAATCAGGTCATCACAAAAACTGCCCCCCACATACACAGTCATCAATTTTGCTATCATAGTGTGGAAATAACACTACAGCTACATGTATTCCTCACCTTAACTTTTTAGTAACTAAGAACAAACTTTTTGACTTCAAATAAAACATGGGACTTTGCTGCAGGACTTAACTGTACATATAAAAAAAATCTTCTCCCAAAGTGACAAAAAATCTGACAAACCTCAGGGTTTGCTGTATTTTAGGGGACAGTCAGGTCCTCACAACCATCAAAACAAACACGGACACAGCATGTTCTATTTTCTGTAATCTATGATAAACTAATTGATTCATACCCCAAAATAAAACCATGTTGACACTAGCCACACAGCAACCCAGTGTCAGCAGTCGACGTCCAGCCGTTTTTGTTGTTTTTAACTCCGTCTCCTGAGGCACTCTGCACTCGTGTTTGTTGACGTGGTTAGAGGCCAGTAAGATGCTCCCATTGTGTTCCCTCCTTGAGTTTACTGAGCCTAAAGGAGTCTGGAGTTTGCAGTCTGACTCAGCTTAATGGTAGACCTGTGTACAGTACGCGACTAAAATAGCAGAGTCTGTCACTGTAAGGCAGCGGTCCGCAAACATCGCTTTAACCAGATGAGGTCATGAGGAGGGGGGCTGCTTGCGTCACTGAGCTGGAAAATAATAGATGTGTTAAATCACTCTCATATGTGAGGGAGCTTTGAAATGTGTCTCTGCGCACTCGTCTTACCTTTGTCTTTTTAAGGAAGTCGGCGAGTCTCAGAAGCCTGTCATACTTCACGGGATTGAGAAATCAAACTCAGATCAAAATGGCCTCTGAAGAGACTTGCGCTTGGCAAGATTGTAAGCAGCAGTGCATGAGGCAGGGGGAGAAGTGTGTGTGTGTGCATGTGTGGTGTTAATTTGAAATGAAGTCTCTCACATACAAATGTACACACCATCCCTCTCTTCTCTTTGTCCATACCTTCTCTTTTCTTTCCCATGTTTTCCTCTTGCTTTCCTATTCCCTATCACCTCTATACATCCTCTTCTCTACTTTCTCTTTACCTCTCCTCTCCTCTCTGATGTTTCCATACAGCTTATTGGGATGCCAGGTATTCTATGGCAGGCTCAGGCTGTAGCTGTGTGTGAGGAGAGCTCATTATGCCTGGTCCGGGCTCAGCTGACTGCGCTGAATCAGAACTTTCCATGCCATACTTTTCCTCTCCGTCTGAGCTCGCTTGGAATTTGAAGTGACGAAGCTCTAGTCGTCCACAACCCTCTTTAGTTGCTAGCATGCCACATTTGCATGTTTCCAAACTCCCCAGCTTTGATTGTTTTAAGTGTCTTTTCTCTGCTGTTTGTGGCATCTACATACTTCTCTTCATCTGCACTATCTGAATTATACATTCATGCTGGCACAGTTTGACCCAGGCTGGGCCGGTTACGTAAGAAACGGTGTGGAATCCATTTACAGCCGGGTCCAGCTTCTCTCTGCCACTTTTTTATGACTGCGGCTCATATTTTTTTTGCATACTGTGCCGAGCTTGGCTCATAACAATCACTATGGTGCAGGATACTGCTTGTCATTAATTTCACAATAAAATTATATTACAACGATAAAATTATAACCTAATAATGTGGGCAAAATTGAGTTGGCAAAATGGCCCTGCGGCTTATTTGTTGATAAAGACCAAAGGGTAATGGGCACAATTAGATATTGAGGACAAGAGACCCCAACACTGACCCCACTGATGCATGTGGAATAGAGAAACAGTCACACATTGTCCCAAGCTTAATTGTAGGACCATCATGTTCATAGTAAATCTACACACAAGAGCCATTGTTAGTTATAATTAACTAGAAAGTGTTTGATGATTATAGCCAGTCTCTGTTTGTGTTTGTAGCTCTCTGTACTTTCACAAATGGTGAGTTTTTGCCTGGATACTTATGTACATTTGGCCAACTGTTAAAGTATTAAGGTAGCCTTCTGCTGTGCTTTATACACTAATAACCACACAATACAAGCTTTCATTGTCATATCAGTGGCACATGGTGAAAATCACTCAACCTCTAAAATTAAGTCAGGGAGTGGTCTTGTAGTCAAAAACAGTACAGAAAGGAGTAGCAATTGGGATCAGCCGACCACCAGGTTGTCAAAAGGTTATTGCACATTTAGAATGTGTTAGGCCTGTACTTATGACACTGAAATATGACATTGTATATATTGATGTAAAAATGTTCTGTTTTTATTTCATGACTTGAATTCGTCTCTGAGTATATAGTTCATGATACCAGAATGACTGGGGAGTTTGTGTAGAGGACTTTTGTTGAGTTGATTTACCTTCTTTATGAACTTTATCCAAGTAGTAAATACTGTTTTATCAGTTAGACTTCATTTGTTGATTAGTCATGGAAAATAAGAAACTGGTGAGTTTTCATTTTATATTAATCAGCCAAAATGTTGTAGCTTGCACACGCCAAAGTGCTGAAATGACTTTGTGCAGCTTTTGATTATGCAGCCCCTGAAGTATGAGTGATTGAATGATTGGTAGTTTGAATTCTGGGAGACCCTACTGTTTTGGGGTAGTGGCTTGGGCTTGGAGTGTTTTGGGTTTAAATTTTAATCTCAGGAGAGACTAAAAGCACTGTTGGTTCATAGTAAGTCACTCTGGATAAGAGCATGTGCTTCTTCTTGTCGTGTGTTCTCTTGGCTGCTCCCTTTAGGGGTCACCACTGTGGTTAAGGTTAGGGTTGATTTAACAAAAAGGTTTTATCACTCTTGACGACATTAAAAATGCACTGATTTGTGTTGACTGGCAAATATAAAGTGCAGATATAAAGTGCAGTAGATTTCCTTAATTAACTTGTGAATCAACCTAAGTGACCATCACCAGTAATCAGGTGAGCAAAGTTTCTGAGAAAGCCCTTAACTCAGAAAGGGAAGACGAAGTGTCTCCCTCTTTCCGTTTTGTTGATTAGTGCTGATGTCTAATATGGCTGTAAACACTGCCAACTGACCCATCCAGACCATTTGAAGCTGTTTGCGTCAAGAGAGGGTGCATTCCATCGCCTCATTACCCTCCCGTCAGTGCCATCTCTGCAGAATGACCGCTCTAACAGCAGCCAGGCAGAGAGGCATTAGCGTGGTGTGACCACAACTCCTCTCCTGGCCATTCTTATTCCCAGTGTCTGCCTCTCCGACCGCTGGCCAGGGATAAACGATCGTTAGCGGTTGGAAATTCCAGCCGTGGCGTTCGGGAGTGGCGGAGGAGCCAATTGCTCTAGCAGAGCGACCAGGGCAAAATCAGCCGTTTGCCCACCTATCACACCCACAGCCTTGCTCCCACACCATTGTCCATTGTACTACGCAAATATACGCTGACTAGCTAGTGATTAAAGTAGGTGAGTATGGACTGTGTAAGGAGATATGCAGAGCATTTTTTGCCTGTGAACTTTGTGTGAGACATGGCAAGCTGGATATTGGCTTACTGATTAGGGGGACTGGGGCTTACATGCTGTGTGTGAGTGTGTGTTTACATTTTATTGTCCTCAGAATGACAGGGAACATATTATTTTGTCAGATTTTTGTGGCATGGTAAGGACAGTTTAGTATGTGCAGACCTGCCATGAAAGTCATAATGGACATAACTGTTCTTAAGAAGAAATTTGTTCTTAAAACCTCCTTGAAACACAGTTTTCACCGGTGTTTTTTAATTTAAGATTTGGTCCCAAGAACGGAATCTACTGCTGAATACTTCACAAATTTTATTGCACCCATGTTTGTTCTAAAGTTTGTCTTGAGTTTCTTCGATTCTGCGTCTTATATTATACTGTTTAAAGGTCCCATATAATTTTTTTAAAAATCACATTTTATGTTCTTTGGACATCCATTTGGGTCTGTACAGCCTCTACACACAATATAACTTTGATAAAAAATGGTCACTTGTGTTACTATTAATTTACGAATATCAGAAATTGTGTGCTTAAACTAGCCATTTCGATTTCTTCTACGTCACAGTAGGGGACATTTTAATACCTCCACCCACCAGGTAGATCTGCTAGCGCTTCCTGATCCGTCATGTTTTCTTGCAAACACCAAGCACCAGCGTAGGAATCACAATGAAGAAGTTGAACATGTATGGCTGTATGGATGGTCTGTTAGCAGCAGCCATGTCAATTATTTTCACTTGAGGCAAACTCTCGCTGTGCTGTCCACACCTCATTTCTGGATTTGCATTTAGGAAGACCAATGAGAAACAGCCTTTTCGGAAAGGGACTGAAATAGAGGGGTAAAAAGCAGGCGAAATGCCTAATCTGAGAGGTATTTTCAGCAAACTACTTCAGAGACATGTTTAGTGGAGCTCATAGACCTATTTTAACTTGTTGAAAAAAATATAATATGGGACCTTTAAATGTCTGAACCATCTTTAAGAACAAATTTTAGAAAATAAATTCTATGCTTTTATAGAAAGGTTCCAGCATGTTTTTTTTAAACAGATTTGCTATTTGGTTACTAGATTGAGATTAGGCATATCTTTATATTTATTTATTTTGTTTCTATATTGCTATTACGGATGCCAATTCATGTAATTCACAATGGTTTGTGTGTGTGTTTTTCCTGGTTCCTCTCACTGACCACAGCAGCAGACATCTCCCGCTCCACATTATGAAACTTCGGCTCCACGTGTAAAAACCATCTTTCGCTCTGGTGTGTTTTTTTCCTTCTTCTTTTTAATATCCTTTTATAGCTTTAATTCTTTCCTTCCTCCAAATATGTGTTGGCAGTTGGAAAGACCAGGGGATTTTGGTCCGTCTTTTTTTTTTTGTAAAGAAAGACTGACCTTCATAATCATAGCCTTTCATCGAGAGATGCTCAGACAGCATTCGACTGGACTTGGCTCCAGCAGTTTCTAGATCATGTATCGCTGGCATAAGCCGGGTCTGGGTGAGAGCCAGTGGGGCCTAGTCACCTCAAACATTGGCCAGGAAAAAGCCCTCTTTGGTGTTGATTGACAGGTGATGTCTTCCTACATGGCGGTATTGTGCTGAAGACGGCGCCCGCTGCCTCTCATTGGGGATCGTGGGTTTGGGGGGACCCTGGCGGTCCGGATGCCCCAGGAGCCTGAGACGAGGACTTAGGCAGTGAAGAGGCAGACTGTGGGAGAGTGGTGAGGCTGCTTCAGCGTCAGCGTCGCTCTGCCTTAAATAGAACCCATATGCTTTGAGATGCTAAAAAGCCTGCCTACCCCCTGTCAGAGTGTGATTCTTCTGTTGTCTTTCTCCCTCTCATGCTTTCTTTCATCTGTCGCTTGATCTCTCGCTCTGTCTGCCTTGGAGATGTTCTATGTCAACTCTCCCCTCACTCTGTCCGTGTGTAAGATTGTGTAAGATAACATCTAACTTCTACCATTTCAGTTTTCTCTTCACTTCTCTTCTTTTTTCTGTCCTCCTCTGCTTTTCTCTTCTCCTTTTCTCCCTCCTCTCATTACCTCTCATACACTCCTCTCTTCCCTTTTCTTCTTCCTGTTCGCACCATTCTTCGCTGCTCCTTTCTTCTCACCTTCCCTTCCCCCTGCTCTCTTCTTGTCTGTTCTCTTCCCCCTCTCCTACTCTATTTCCTTTCCCCATTTTCCCTCTGTCGTCTTCTCTTCTCTTCACTTCACTGTTCTCTTCTCCTTTTTTCTCCCTATATCTTCTAATGTATATCTTCTAACCATTTCATTTCTTCCTCTTTTCTCCTCTCTTCACTTGTCTCCTCTCTTCTATCTCTCGTGCTCTGTTTGTATCCTTTCCTCTGTCTTCTTTCCCTCTCTACTATCCTTCTCACCCTTATATCTTCCCTCCCTCATCTCCCATCTCTCCTTTCCTCACTTCTCCATCCCTTTCTTTTCTTTTCTTCTCTTCTCTTCTTTTCTGTTCTGTTCTCTTCTCTTCTCTTCTCTTCTCTGTCCTCCTCTACTTTTCCTCTCTTTTTTCTTTGTCTCTTCTCATCTCCCCATTTCTCCTTTCCACATTCAGGGTAAAAGTCAATTCCAAGATCATAGTTATAGGTTGAATACTGCATCCTAATTGTCTCCCTTTCTACTTCTACTTCTAATTTAAAGTTTATATTTAATACTCCATTTCTTGTTTAAAGTGTATATTTTATATTCTATTTATATATCGTTTATTCTATGTTCCCTGTTCTTTGTTGTTTGCACTGTGAAAACTGGATCCACGTCGTCTCGTCTCTCTGTATACCTGTACAGTATATAGCAGAGATGACAATAAAGTTTACTTTGACCTGACTTTGACTGTGACCTCTTCCTTACCTCCTCTTACTCCTCTCTTCCCCTCTTCCGTTCTTCTTTTCTCCCCTCTTCTGTTTTTCTCTCCTCTCCTCTTTCTGTCTTATTTCATCGCTTATTCTCTCCTTTTCTTGTATCTTTTCTCTTCTCTTCTTATCTCTCATCCTCCTCTTCTACTTCCTTACTCTGTTTCCTCTCCTCTCATTTTTTCCTATTTCAACCTGCTCTAACTTCTATCACTTTCTCCTACTCTGTCTCAAACACTGTTTTTACTGTAGATATAGATAACCCCACTAAACCCTTTTCCTATCGTTTCTCCCACACCATACACATGTAGGCCTCAAGTACCATGGCAACATCCGCAAACAGAGTCACAAGCCAAACGCCTACAAAAGCAACAGGTTGGCATTGTTAAAAAAGCATTTAATGAGCTGGTTCCCTTGTTCTACAGGCTGTGGTTTTAATGAATTCAACTCAGCATTTGAACAGAGAGGTACGGGATGAGAAGAGCAAAGGGGAGATAGAAGGAGTTAAGCCTGGCAGTAGGGGGATGGGATAAGGAGAGTTTTATAGGGTTTGGCTCTTGTGTTTTCTCCTTGTTGTAGGCTGTGCTTTGTGTGCCTGGATTTTAGGGCCCTATGGTCTCAGTGACGCTTGAGAGCTTCGAGAGTGTTTTCGTTAGCTCTGTGGGAGATCAGACACTGAAGGAATTTATGACTCATAACTCTGCCCTTTAGCTCAGATTAATGATTACATCCAGTATTTGACTGCATTATTACTTTTATCTTTAATTTTTTGTTTTGTTGATCAAGACATCAACCCAAACTAGGCTGGTTAAATTACCTGCTTTAAGATAAGATTGACATAACCTCTGTCTTTCTTTCAGTCATACAATACACAGACAAACACTTGGCAGATTCTTTTTCCTTCAGGGGTAAATTTGGCACAATGTAATATCAATATTTAGTGTCATCCGCAGAAGTAACTTCTCCAGAGATTGGAGCTTCTCAATGGAGTCACTGTGTCTCTGTCTTGTTTGCTTCGGTCTGTCACGTCACCAGGCAGCCATGGGGATTTTCCAGGTCCGCTGAAGCCTAGTTATTCATTGCTCTTTCTTCTGACTGACACACCTCAACTGAAGTTCCACTTATAACCAACCAACCCTGCTGACACTGAAGCTTTGCTGTGACTAGCAGTGTGACTAAACTAAACGTGTGACTGCATCATTTTAGTGCTCATTGTTAGAAGTGTGTATGTAAAAAGTTGCAATTATATTTGATCATGCAGAAGATAAGTGTCAGCGGTGAAAGCTAGCAAAGTTCTGCTCTTTTTAGAGCAAAGCTAGCTATTCTAGAACTTGATGTCTGGAAAAATCCATGTAAAAAAATGTTACTTTGTTATAGGTTGTCTATCACAAACATATAATATATAGCAGCTCTTTCTTTACTTTTCTTTGCAGCTCTTGAAGCTTTTATTTTAGAACCCCCTGAGGTCTCTACATAAGAATACTGCTTAAGACATATGTAGTATTACACACTATTACTATTGCGGTTAAGCCCTGTTGTATGTACTTGAGGATTTTCTCTTTCTGTCTTTCTATCTTAATTCAATTTAGTTCTGAAATTTAAGTAAACAACAAGCAAGTCCAAACCTATTGTGGCTACATTACTAAACACGTCTCACCTCCATTCTGGCCCTCCATGGTGATGGCAGAATTTAGAGTGTGTAGTCTCCTGTTGACCCCCCTCTCACTTTAGGACACACTGTCCTGTCTTAATGGATTCATTGGCCCACTGTGCAGAACAGGTGGCGCCTTAATGCAGTCAGAGGCTAAAAGACGATCAAGTGTCTCAAAGTTATTGTTTGGGCTCTTAGAAGCCCACTTTAACAGGAGCATCAAGACCGCATCAGGCTCTTTGTGTTCAGGCACAAAACTATTGAGTAGACCCAACATAAAAGTATATATATATATTTTATGAAGAATGGAGAATAGCATATGACTTTGGACTGGACTGCGATGTAACTGCAGTGTATGTTCCTAGCCCTCATTTCCCTCCATTAAATTAACAAAGAAGCTAATAATTAAGCCTAATTTCTGAAACAGATCACCTCACTTTGCATTAATAATGCATGTGTGGTGTGCTGACTGGCATGCAACTGTACAGATCTGTGTGTGCGCAGTGAGTAAACTGCATGTAGCAATGCCTTAGCTACTTAAAAAAATAAGACAAATAGTGAACTGTGGCAAAACACTATATCATTACAAAAGAAAAAAGAGGGCGCATATTTTTAACTGCCAGGTATTTCTGATTGGTGTAAAATTTGTTGAAGTGTCATTTGATATAGGCTATTGGCTGCCCTCACAGTGCCCTCTTGAAAGCCCGAGTCGCACAATGTAGCCCACATTGGCAAAGACCATAATCGATTATGTCAGGGGTTTTCAAACAGGGGTCCGCTGCCCCGTGGTGGTCCGCGGTAGCATTGCAGATGGTCCGTCGCAGCTAATCAGTTTCACTTGTGAAATCATTTGATTTAGGCATCTTTATGAATAATGAATTTAATGCCAATATCTAAAAATTAATAGAAAAGATACTCCCCCCACACTCACACACACAGACACAGTGGACAGCTGCAGACTACTGCTTAGTCTGAGAGGTGGGACAAAAGCAGCTGGAAACCCCTGCATTTTGTCATAATGACATGATCATTTTCTGGCTACGGCATTAAAATTCTAGTTAAAAAGAACATCCCAGTAGTAACTATGGCTGCCCGATCTGCGATCCATGTCCAATCTGCGTACAATGTGAAGTTATGTAGAAAAATTGATGGGATGCATCATGATGCATTGAGATATCATATCAAATCGAATCGTTGTCCTGATAACCATCATCAAATCGAATCATGTGACCATTAAAGGCTCACACCTCTTTCAAAGATGGGCGCAAGAATCTTTGGCTGCGAAATATGTTCAATGTAGTTAGCTACTTCTTCTCTGTAGTCTGTAGTGAAGCTAACTACTATAGCAAAACAATAACTTGGTTATAACTTAGCTACTTTTAATCATAAGTAAGTTTAAAAGTAATTTATTCAACACTGTGTGTGTATACACATCTATGTAATGCCCGCTAACTGTGTGGTTTTGTTTGTGTCGTGCACACGTGTTTAATGCACAGTTGCGCAGTTCTGAACGTTATTGTCCCCACAGTGTGTTTTTGTATATCATTCCAGGATTGTCCCTAGACAGAGCTTGTATCTGATGGAGAGAGACAATAGGGGTGCAGCTGGCAGGAAGTGTCCCAGTGGCACAGCGCAGGCCCTCCAGTAAGAGCTCTCAGTGGGGTCAATGCAGTGTGACCCGAGCAGGACACTGATTCATATCTCTGCCTCCCACTGATTTACACCATACACCTGCTCTTTGCAACAGTTACAAGGGGGACAAGTGAGTAGAATGGAGAGCAGGAAGTGTTGTGTGTGGATGGTGTGTGTGTGTATGTGGTGTCAAACAGTCTAAAAACAGCCCAGTACAGGAACAGGAAGTGGGAAGAGACAAGAGAAGGACACGGCCAACAGGAAATTAGCGGCCAGGTGTGAAGTAAGATTTTTGGAGGAAGGAAAAAGGATGCAGCAGAGAAAAAAAGGAAAATGATTAGAAGAACTTTAAGAAGAGGAAGAAGTTATAGATATAAAGAGATTCGTTAGAAAGGGAGTCAAAAGTTTGACTTTGTGGAACGGTCTGTTAGTAAATGAGTGTGTGGTTGGAACGAGGTCAAAAGGTCACATCCTCTCCACACTGTAAACACACACAGCTGGCCTTTCAGCCTTTGAACTCTGTTTAATTCAAAGATCACATTAACATCTTTATTCTTCTGCTGCAGTGCTGGTCTCATCTGTAATTGTGTTTTAAATTCTCTGTTTTATGGTTTATTGAGCAAACTCATAAGGTTAACATGTAAATGGAATGTCCAGGATTCTAGAACTTTAGTGTGACAGTGTGTTGAATGGAAACCAGTCAGTTTAGTCACTGTTGTACTAGACTAGTGTTGTACTAACAATCTGATTTAATCTTATTACATTTTGCTGAATCACATATTAAAGTTGGTCCTAATGTAGAACCTGTAGTTGACCAGCCCTAATGAAAAACAGACAGAAAGGGTTCAGGGGGAGCCTACCTGAACCCTCCTGAGCCTGGTGTTTAGAGAGCAAATGTGGGCATGTGTGTGACAGCTCACTGCCAAGGCCGACGTTACCATGGGAAGAAGCTTTGATCATGATCTGAATGCACATCAAACATCCCGGCCCAGCAGAAGAGTCTGCACCCAAATGGGATTAGGGCCGTGGGGATTTCGGGCTCCGAGACCTGGAGTTGCGCTGGGTTGCCTGTTCAGCACTGGCATTTCCCGCCCCTTCTCTCCCTGCTTCCACAGAGAGAGGCTGAGGTGGCTCCTAGGAGATTCACGCCTTGGCGCTAATCCTTTCCGGCAGTGCTGCAGCTATTAAGACTCATAATAACGAGATTTCAGCAGTCAGCCCTGGCTCTCGCTGTGGATTTGATTAGAAACACCTGCAACAGACAGACACAGCGCTTACTCACTGTCGCAACACGGGAGATGAAAGAGCAGACTGGACGACCTGCTGTAATGGCTTTGTTTTGTTTGGCCGACGGTGGCTAATGGAATTCATGTCTGAGTTTTAAAAGTGAGAACTATGGTCTGGTTTCTCATCAGGGATCTTCCTTGTTCTGTGTGATGGCAGGAAAAGTGCATTGTATGCAGTGAAACTAAAATTAAAAATGTAATATTCAGAGCTTGACTTGTGAGGAAATTATTAAATTTCTCATTCAGTATAGTTACATACATGTAACAGAATTTTTAATTCCTAAGACTTGTTAATGTTATTTTAAAAACAAAACTACTAGAGTAAGTCTTATGTTAAGCCTGATGTTGCCACATAAAAGAGTGATCCCAGTCTCTTCCTGATTAAAAAAACCCCCGAAGACACTGGTTATCACTTAAGTACTCATTATCAGCCTATAGCCAAAGCCCATCTATATTGAAATAGGATCGGAAAAAGCTGGACCAGCGTGTCCCTACTATGAGACTGCTTCAAGAGTTTGTGCCATTTCATATCCCAGATAAATCCATCAGAGATCAAGTAGAGTTGTGACTGTAACCTGGAGGTCACTCCAGAGCAGTCATGTCTTGAAAATCCCACACATGACCGACTGATACACTGTTTCAGTTGGGAATGGAAGGGAAAGACAAGTCGTTGCTAGACCATTTAATCTGATTAAGTATCAAGACTTGCTGAGACTGTGTGGACTGTGCATGTGCTATGGGGGCAGGAGGCATTTAAACAGTGGGTGTGGGTAGAGAAGAGTAACCATACAGGGGGATGTGTGGGGTCAGCGAGGGGGAACAACTGGGCTGGGTGCTCCATGGTTACATGTGGGTGGACTGGAGCGCTGAGAGCCTTGTGTGGAAGTTTAGAGGGTTGTAGGGTGTTTGAGTATAAGGAGAGTGAAGTGATCCATGATGATGATGTCCTGGGAAGCTTGGGCAGTGGGTAAGTGATTGTTTTATAGGGTTTAAGGTCAGGCCCTTTTTGACCCCATTTAGAGACACATTTCCAACCTGTCTGCAATTCCTTATGTCTTGCAGGGGAAAGCTTCTCCATTGTTGATGTCTTCTGTAATTAGACTGATGTTTCTGATCTGCGGTAGAGAAATAGAACAGGAATTCTCAGACAGGACAGATATCGAAAATACAAATCACTTTTGTTGCCAACTTTTGAACCAGTGCCTTGTATGACATACATCCAATGCCTTGCATGTAAGTCTAACACTTCGTCTTGAGGGCTGCTTAAACATCTAATTGGAATTCAATTGATGCAGTTGCAAACTTGCACACAAGATGGAATATATATATCGAAAAGTTGAAGGGGCTCCTGGTGAGGAGCAGTCTGATGGACGTAAGTTCAGGGTTGGTCACAAGTCCTCAACCATCATAAGAAGCAGGGCCTTCTCACCTTTAGATCTGCTACTTTGACCCCAGCTGAATTTAGACCATAGCTTGGATGCACCTTGTGTGGGAGCTGCTTGGATTGCGTGTGAGCATATCTGTCAGAAGTCATTCACACATTTGCCTTATTCCGTCTAATCTTCTGCAAATAGAATTTCTCATCGTACAATGTTTTGGAAATTTGGTGTTAAAAGCTAGTGCCAACAGGTCCAAATTGTTAGTGTGCTGTTTCATTGATGGCAAAGGCCAAAAGCTATGTAATACTCCACGGCAGAAACCATTTAAGTCTTTTTGCTACTGTCTCATTTCTCATAAAACATGCAAAACTGATGGCTCCATGTCACAAGTGTAGTGGATGAGCAGATAGAAAAATGAATGTTTTATGAAAGGGATAGTTCAGACTGGCACTGTCTGCTCATGAATTTGACAAGATACGAGTACCCATCTGTCTCTCTCTCTATCTCCCACTCTCTCTCTCTGTCTTCACTTTGCTGTCTGTCTGGCAGCTTTGGGTGTATAGATGCCATTGCAGATTGATCTCTCTTGGCACAGAGTTGCAGTGTGTTTCTCGTGTACGTCACAGTGAGGAATGCTCTTTGAAGTGCAGAGGGAGTGCGTTTCGAAGTGCGCGGGTAGGGTGTGTGTGCAATTGATTGGGCTGGCAGGCTTTTTGCAGGCCTCACTGCCTGCATTATTCCACATGGGGGGATGGCTCAGAGCAAGCAGCAGGCTAAATATATGAGCTGAACACTGTCATGGCCGTTAGCTATAGCCAACTACACACAGTCGCACAGCCAGATGGCCATGTCAGGCTATAGACTTTGATTGCTGTTAAGGCCTGAGAGGGTCAGTACCTGTTCTTAGAATTCATTTCTGGGACAAACATTTTTCTTTTACTTAAAGTTACTTTGGGCTTATTAACTAACTTAAATATCTGATTTTAAAGTTATTTCTAAGTTATCCTAAGTTTAGATAAAAAAAGGTCCAAAAAAGAAAAAAAATAGATTTTGGCTTAAGAGTTTTTTATTTAATCTGTTTATTTCAAAGTTTTATCTTTTTTTAATTCCATTTAGATCATAACTATAGCAAATAGTAAAAACTCTTTTTTATTAAGAAATAATACTGAAAGTTGCAATATGATGAAAAGTAAGATTCTCGGCCAGGCCGATTACAAGGTGCACTACTGTGGTTCCACGGCTGTCTCTTCTCTCTGTGCCATTTGCTCTCGACTCGCTGCTTCATTTCATGTCCCACACACAACAGTGTCTGATTGCATATGTCACACAAGTAGTAGCCAATCAACACTGAAGCCTTGTTGTCGCTCACACGACACAATATATATATATATTTTGCATATCGTTTCCAAATATTGATTGTCGGTGCCGTTAACTAGCAATAATCAGTATCGAATGAAAAGTCTTTGTTCTTGTTGTTTTATTGAAGCACAATGGCTTTGAGGTGGTGTTCCAACTGTTTGCTGTTGTTTCAAAGAAGTTTTCAATGGTTCTTTCTTTCTGCAGATTCTGTGTGCTCAGCACACGGCCACCATGGCTCTGCTTCAGGCACTACCTGTGCCCACTGACCACCCCAAGCCCAGCGTTGATCTCCAGCCGTGCCACTCCATAACGCACTCTCCGCCGGCAGCTGCAGGGGACACCATGGGCTCCGTCAGCAGCCTGATCTCCGGCCGCACCTACCATGAGCGCCACTGCCGAACCGCCAGTGAATTCACCACCAAATGTCGCAGAGCGACACCCGCCACTAGCTGTTTCCGGCAACAGCAAGAGGGTACGCTACGCAGCGCCAGCTCACAGGAGCAGCTCCTCAACAATCAGCCTCCTCTGCCACCCAAGAACAAGTCCACCGCCCTCATCTCTGCCGGAAACGGGAACTACGGCTACGTAAGCGACGAAGTGGTGGGCGACTGGAACGACAATCATGTGACGACCTGCAGCCCGTGCAGTGACACAGAGGAGCCACGAGACAACCGGACTGTCAACGGGAATATTGCGGGTCCTCCGCCCAAACTCATCCCTGTGTCAGGCAGGCTGGAGAAAGTGAGTTACAGCCCTTCTCTGAGCTTTTGAGGAAACTCTTGCCAACGGACCTAGCTTCTACCCTTTTCAAAAGTACATCCAGACACATATTTAGCCCCAAATTCTTTATATCATTTGATGTATGATCAGAGATCCAGTAGTTTATGACAAGTAAATTCTTGGTTTTGTTCACTTAAGCTTATCTGTTTATATTCCTTGCTATTTATATTTGGCTTCTACTTTCAGAAGCCAGAAAAATGTGATAAATGCAGTCCACCAGTTGGTTCTGGCTATTCTCCTAATGTATTATGCAGTATTGCACATCTTTAATAGTTGTGTAGGACTGGGCAAATATATCGAGAGCCACCATATGAACATATTTCAATGCATTATTTAAAAATAAAAACATTGTGATATTTTATGATTTCTGCAGATTGGGGAACACCCTGAACCTCCTCGTTGTGACTAAAGATCACGTCCTGCTTAGCATATTTACAGCCAGAAGCATTCAAAATACTTGACTACCTGTTCATTCCATGGTTTATTTGTTTACAAAGTCTAGCTTAAAAAGAACATTTTGAAACTTGTTGATTTTTGAGTTTTTTTATGCCAAATCTTTTAAATGAATTAAAGCACCTTCTCCCACACTATGTATGGTTAGAAAGTTGACTTTAAGTTGGTCTCATTTGGGTCATTTGGTCTATAAATATCATCATTTGAAGTTATGTCACGCAACATTGTTCAGCAATGACCAAATATTTATATCAATGGGAACAATGGTGTGTTGAAAACCCTGTTGTGTCATTCAAGTTTTGCAACTATGGCTGCTGAGAAGGCCATTCTTTCCCATTTCAGAGAATTTGCAGAGCTGCTATTGAAATGGATTTTAACTCTTGCTATACAAACCACATAAAGAACTATGCATTAATGTTAAAGAAATCAAAATATTTTAATTGCAGCAACACAAGTTCCACCCTGGGGCAGCACGGTGGCGTAGTGGTTAGTGCTGCCGCCTCACAGTGAGAAGGTCCTGAGTTTGAACCCCGGAGACTGCTGTAGGAGTGGCTGTGGAGATTGCATGCTTTCCCTATGTTCGCGTGGGCTTTCTGGTTTCCTCCCACAGGATATAATATAGTTTGTAAGGATGTAATATAGTTTAATTGGCGACTCTAAATTGGTGCCATAAGGTGTAACTGGTTGTCTGAGTATGTGTGCCCTGCCATGTGTTGGGGCCTGCCCAGCCACGTGTTGGCGCCTGCCCATGGTTGGTCCCCACTTTGCACCCGTACTTTCCGGAATTGGCTGTGGTTCCCGGCCGTGATCCTGGTTGGAATTAAGCGGTTAGGATTATGAATGAATTAATGTAAAGTTCTACCCTGAAACAGTATAACTGTTTTTAAATTGAACTACCGTCTAATGTAAATTCTAAGGCCATAGTGTCTTGTGCAGAGAAGAGTCTTGACTTGTGAGGAGATTTATTAATCACTAAATCTTTTGCTGTGCATGCCTGGTCCTATGGGTTGTATATCCTTCCATCCCACTCCAGCAGCCACACTGCAGTGACACTTAAAAATTTCTACCCACACCCATATACAGACAGAGCAGAACTTCTAACTTTTGTCACTGCTGTGAGAAAACCCAAATCTTTCACGTCTGATGTCCGCTGAATTACTTTTAATCAGTGGCCCATCTCACTTATTCTCACTGACACCCAGTAGGGGAGAGCTGACACATCTTTAGGAAGAACTGCTCATTGAGGATGTGAATAGCATTTTGAGCAGTCTGAATGACCTTAATGCTCAATCTGCATGCTCAACACATGGAAGGAACAGGTGTTGTCTCAGGCTGGGCGTTTGATTTGATGCATGCTAACCTGAATCTCTCATTGCAGAATATGGAGAAAGTTGTAATCCGGCCAACTGCCTTCAAACCCGTCGTGCCCAAGAATCGCAACTCTGTGCAGTACCTTTCTCCCCGGCCAGGGGGAAGTCTGTCTGAAAGCCAAGGCAGTCTCAACCTTCTACTGCCAGGAGGAGGAGGAGGAGCAGGGCTGGCGTGCACTGAGAAGCGCAACTCATACAGCGGTGGCCGCAACGCTCGAAGCAGTCAGTCGTGCACCATGTCCGACTCGGGCCGCAACTCGCTCTCCAGTCTACCTACGTACAGCAGCACAGGCTACAGCCTGGCCCAAAGCGAGGGGCCGTCTGGACACCCAGATCCTCCGAGGAATGGAGGTGGTCACGGCCACTCCAACTCTGACAGCGGCCGATCCTCATCCAGTAAGAGCACAGGCTCCCTGAGTGGGAGAGGTCAGCCATTGTCGGACAGCGGGTCATGTGGTCGCTCTCCTGCCCCTCCAGAGGGCTATGAGGGTGTGATTCGAGAGCTGGAGGAGAAGCTGAGAGAAAGAGATCTGGAGCTGCAGCAACTCCGTGACAACCTGGATGAAAATGAGGCGGCCATTTGCCAGGTGAGGGAGTACATACTGAAATTTCTAAATATCTACAGCATTGACAAGTTAAAAAATCTGAAGAGGAAAAATGTAGGTTGCTCTGGATAAAGCATCTAGTATATGTAAGTGTATATTATTAAAATAGCTGCATTCAAAGTTCATTGCTATAACTAACTTAAATATAATCTCACATGTTGAATAGTAAGCATTATGATTACCAGCTTAAAAGCAAAAAGCTGCTTAACCACTTTTCTTCTGCTTATCTACTCAATGATCAGTAAGTCAGTGCTTGATCATCTTAAAAACTTGATTCTCAACCAGCTGTAGGGCTTTGCCAGTGTAGGTTGCGTGATATTCAAGCATGTCAGCCTATTCTGAACATGGCCACATGTGTGTTTAGGTGTATGAGGAGAAACAGAAGCGATGTGAGCAGGAGATGGAGGAGTTGAGACAGAGCTGTGCATCTAAGATGAAGCAGGCACAGCAGAAAGCACAGCGAGCTCAACAGGTCCTCCAGCTACAGGTCTTTCAGCTGCAGCAGGAGAAGAAGAAGCTGCAGGAGGATTTCTCACAGCTACTGCAGGAGCGTGAGACCCTGGAGAAGAGATGTGCCTCCATTGAGAGGGAACAGACCCAACTCGGCCCTCGGCTGGAGGAGACCAAGTGGGAGGTGAGAAGGCACTATATATACTATACTGTACACTGTATATATACTGTATATATCTATAGTGAATGGAGACCTATAGTGAATGGAGAAGACATTGGCAAGCCATCTCACTCCTCACATCTCATCTAAATTACAGTCACAGCGTCACTGGAGGAACTTGGGGATAAGGGTCTGGCTTAGGGACTCAGTGGTGGCAGTGTTGTAGGCTGGTATGCCTGTGTAAATTCTCATTCATCCAGGATGTTGCCTTGAGTGAAATCTTTGAGTAGCTTTGAGTGTGTGAATCAAATTCAGCTGGACTTCTGTTAGGTTCTTGTAGATGTTTCACCTCTGATCCAAAAGACTTCTTCCATTATAAAAGAATGCTGGTGATCTTAGGTATTTAACCCACTAGTGGTGTTATCACCCTGGAGCTGGTCTAAGGTCTCATTTCCCTTTGATTCAAGCACTCAAGTTTGTTGGAGGTAGGATACAGCAGACTTGAGCCCACACTTTCTTGGTCCATAACTGGGTATCCTACCACAAGACCACCCCACCTGCATCAGCAGTACAATATACCAGTATATATAGCAGTACCATTTCTTGCCTTCTCGGTGTATTTCTAACCACTTAATATATATTTGCTTTTGTGCTGCAGGTGTGTCAAAAGTCTGGAGAGATCTCCCTGCTGAAACAGCAGCTAAAAGATGTCCAGGCAGACCTGGGCCAGAAAGCGGCTGAGATTGTGGCTCTGAAGGCCCAGCTGCGGGAGGCACGCTCTGAGCTGCAGGCCAGCCAGGCGCGCTCCCAGGAGGCCCATGCGGCAGCCCGCACCCGCACAATGGAGCTGGAGGTGTGCGAGAACGAACTGCAGCGCCGCAAGAGCGAAGCCGAGCTGCTTCGCGAGAAGGTAGGACGTCTGGAGGAGGAGTCCAGCCGACTGAGAGACGCTCTGGTCCTTCCCATTGGTCAAACTTCCCTCCCCGTCTCCAAGGTTCAGTGCATGAGCCTGCCCCTTCCCCTGACATTGCCTCTGCCTCAGGGACGGAACGGCGCCATCCATGTCCACAGCCCCACCTTCCGGGATGGAGAGGAGCAGCTGCTGGCATACGAGAGCGACGAGGCCAAGGTGCAGCGGCAGAGCACGGACGCCCTGCACAGCCTTCGCCAGCAGGTGGAGCGTCTGCGTGCCGAGCTGATGTATGAGAGAAGGCGCAGTGAAGAGCAGCTGGAATCCTTTGACGAGGAGCGTCGGGTGTGGCAGGAGGAGAAGGACAAGGTGATCCGCTACCAGAAGCAGCTGCAGCAGAACTACATCCAGATGTATCGGCGCAATCGCGAGCTGGAGCGTGTCATGAGGGAGTTGAGTCTAGAGCTGGAAAACAGGGACATGGAGGAGTACGACATGCGAACCAACGACATCCACTTTGAGGAGATCACAGCCACAGAGATCTAAACCACATCTCGGTCTGTGCCTAAATGGCACTGCCTGATCTCCTCCATGCAAGCAACAGTCACTACAACAAATGCAAAAACAGGGATCGTAGTCTTCCTCAGTGTTGAATCAGATTTGCACAGGTTGGACAGTATTTGGTTCAGCCACATATTTTCTAAACAGCCACACCCTTATTATTGCCATGTCTTGTGTCTGTTGAAAGGATGGTCACATTTTGTGCTAGAATGGTTGGATAAGTGTTTGTGTGAGCGTTCCAGAATGGAGTGACTGCATTTCTTATCTACTTTACAACTGGCTCTCAGTTTGCATCTGCAACTTCTACCCTGTAATGGACGTTAGCGTGTTTGGACACAGTAAAGGCACTAATGGGAGACAGGGGGGAGGGAGGGGGCTGCACTAATGGACTCCTCTCCTCTTCTCTCTACCAGCATTCATTCTGATGTCATGGAACCCTTGAGTGTCCCGGTCAGATCTTCCAGGAAAAAGCTGCTGTCCCGAGGGTCAGACTGTGTTGAGTCATGCGAGGTCACTAAAGTTTTGTTCTTGGAGTTCTTCCCACCAGTGGCTAAGGCACCATTAACATCTGTTGTGTTATGGCACCCTGTTGATCGCTGCCGGCACACGCGGGTGCAACACAAAGACAAGAGAAATTAAGATTGCAAATCTCACTGGTTCCTCCACAATCACATACTAATCACTTTACCTAGAAGTACTATTTTTCTAAGTAGATCTTAAAGGATAACACAGCCAAACGATATTTTCTTCAGAACCTCATATATTACAAAGTAGTGCGAAAATATTGCAATGCACACAATGTAGTTAATAGCATGTGTGCATGATACTGTAAGCATTCTGTCACCAGAGCACAGGGATCACATTTATAGTGATCTCATTGCTAACAGGATGTGTAGCTATGAGTCACATGTGTTCTACCCACAGTGGGTGGAGCCAGTGTTCTTATTAGTAGCATAGGTAATGTATGCATAAATCTCAAATTAGCTTTGCCTACAGTTTCTGAAAGACACATACATATATTTGTGGTCACAGATGAGGGAATATAAAATATATCTATATATACACTATATAACTTGTTTTTACATAACAGTTTCTTTCAAATATGAATGGAAATATTGAATATATATGATGTATATTTTTCTAGATATAAATATATATATGGCACCTCAAGCTATTTTGTGGTAACACAAGTAACTTTGTTTAACAGTTGTGTATCTCACATACAAGTATGTCATGTTATGGAGCGATCATTTGCCAACAGCATTTTTGTACGGAACTTTTCAGTAAATAGTTTCAGCTTGGGTTCCATGTTGTTTTATGAAAGGTTCTACTGTTTTCATTTTAAACTAGAAAATGGCTCAGATTCTGTCTGTGACAAGCGCTAGTGAGTACTTGAAGCAGTCGTTTTAAATTGA
The DNA here is from genome assembly GCA_032718565.1 of Distichodus sexfasciatus. Lineage (NCBI taxonomy): Eukaryota > Metazoa > Chordata > Actinopteri > Characiformes > Distichodontidae > Distichodus > Distichodus sexfasciatus. Next base: position 1,473,544 of record JAVGVS010000035.1, on the reverse strand, counting down.
TCATTACAAAAAAAACGTAAATAATTTGTGCACATTTCTCCCAGGCAACTTATTCGTTATTCTGATTCTTACCACCTCCTGCAGCTGATCCATTTCACCACTCTAACATGGCTGCTTTTGATGCATCACAGTTATCAAGTAGGTAATGTCTCTGTTTAGTGCAGTCACACAGAGTGGCAGCATTAGTCAGAATGTCTTGGCAATCTGCTTTACTCTGAATTGCATTTGTGGACACTCTTGGTGGTATTATTACCACACACCCTCTCACTCTCAATTTTTTTGTTATCCATTATCTGACTGTAGCATTAGAACCTCCACACTGCCTAAGACTTTGGTTGTGACAGAGAAGCACTGTGATCTGCTGAGGAGAGCTGAGTGCTTTTGTTAGTCACCTGATGCTCCAGACTGTGGGACTGTGCAGTTTCATGTCAGTTACACAAGCTTGAGCTGTGTTGTAAAATGGAGATGCTCCTCCATTCCCAGTGCTTTTAGCTTTTTCTGTTGATCACTGTCCCATAGCCATGCCTAAAATACACACATGTAAATATTTCTAACATTGTATACATATTGTAGTCTTTATGCAGACAGAATATCTCAAAGGTGTAGCCACTGTGAATAGACCAAAGCAAAGTAACATTTTGATTTAATCTGTCTTTTCTTTATGTATGTTTGTGTTTTCTTTGTCAGCCCATAGTGTTTGAAGTTACTCATGTACATTTTCATGCTGTACATTTCTTGTAAAGATTTTTTTAATTAAAAAATTACAAGCAAGACAGTCTTACTGCTATTGTCACATTGTTCTTTACACACATTTATTCAGTCTTGCTTACTTCTTAGTTTAATGAATCAAAAAAAGATCTAGGATTAATTTGACCTTTTTTATTAAGATATATCCACACAGAACTTGTAATAAAATCTGTTGCAAAAACATTTGCCCAAGCATGACTCTCTTTGACTTTTTTGGGGGGGTTTATCACATTCACATTCAAGTTACGTACCTGCACTTGACCCCACAAGCATTTTAGATGCTAGTCTATTGCATTGTTAATACACAGAAATAAGGCACTCTACCAAGATGGAACATAACCTAATTCACAATGATCTAAATGTTCATCTTCAGAAAGTTATAGACCAAGGCAGGTTAAGCTCTTGTGGGCGCAAGTGTGGTCCCCACATTCTCAAAGCTTTGGATCATGAGCCAAAAGAGCTGGAATTAGACTGCAATTTGCAGCAATCCACTACACATTCAGTAAATCAAGGCATCAAATTTGACATAATACAGAGATTAAATCTGAGTATTAATCTCATGATGTGGCCTTGTTTAATCTCTGTCAGCCATGACAGCAGAGCTTCACTCCCCTGTTCTGCAAAGATGGATGGTGTTGTGACAGATTATCAGCATGCCAACATGCTTTTTATCACATTACAGTGACTGAAGCATAAGCGTGTCCAAATTTAGAAATAAACCCTCACCAACTAAAGTTTGAATTTCCAAAGATGTTTGTTTATATCCATTAATAGCTGTAAAACTATGGTTTGAAATTGGTGCAAAAGGACTTTTCCTACTGAAAAAAAAATGCTTTGTCCAGCAAACTGGACCACTTGAAGCTAGATTTGGTGTCAAACCACTTTATCAAACCATCTTAAGTTTAAGACCACTGAGAAGCATGAAAACAGCAGTTAACCACTGTTTTAAACTGAAGTAGCTCAAAAAAGAAGGGGGTACTTGCTGTATTTTCAGCCAGGCAGGCAACAAGGTCCAACTTGGAAGCATTACACAATGGCAGTTTTGCTTTTCCACGGAGTTGCAGGTGTTTCCCCTGTTATTGCAGAACACAGTCACACTCTTGTTTTTAGTTCAGTCTCTCTGATTCTTTGGGACTTTGACAACAAACTCCATTGGGTCTTTGGCCTTGTTGCTGAAAGCCCTTCTTATGGCATCCACTGCATGCTGGTGAGTGACTCCCTGGAGGGATTCTCCATCAACCGACACAAGCTCAAATCCAGCCTACAAAGAGAGAAAGAGAGAGAAAGGTACAGTTCTGATATTTTCATTCTATACACTGTTTTTGTTTTTCCAACCATGACAATGTATGAATAGAATGGACAGTGTGTAATCTCACAGGCATGAAAGGCTTTAGGCAGACAACTCTGTTCGCTTCCTTTTTTGTCTTCCTTTGGTGCTAGTTAATGAACTCATACATCCTGTATCAGACCACTTTCTTTAGCTTAAAAAGTCTATGTATTTTTATAGTTTACTCTGAACACTTTGAACTGTTAGCCTATTTGCACACAGCATGTCATAAAAAGCAAGGAATGTACAACATAGGGAGTCAGTAACATTTTCAGAACACGCACACTGTGTGTGTGTGGGTGTGTGTGTGTGTGTGTGTGTTCTTGTACTTGCTACTTAGTGAGAACCAAAATGAGTTTTTAACCAGCAGAGTGAGGACATTTTTGGGAAGTGAGGATTTTTTAGTGGTCCTCACTTCTTTAAACTGCTTTTACAAAAAAAATACTAGTTTATTTGCAAAACTAAAAGTGTAGAAAGATTAGCTTTTGGTTACTGAGGTTATGGTTAGGGTTATGTTTAGAGTTAGGTGTAGTATTATTTACATACAGTAAAATAGAAGTCAATGGAGGTCCTCACTACTATATAAGTAAGATGCGTGTGTGTGTGTGTGTGTGTGTGTGTGTGTGTGTGTGTGTGTGTGTGTGTGTGTGTGTGTGTGTGTGTGCGTGTAAGAGGGAGAGGAAGAGCTCTGCCAGGGAATTACATCACCTCCTGTTCATTACTTCAGAGGTGGACGTTTTACCTGCAACCACAGTAACCAACAGCAGACCAAAACACAGCTGTGAAGCACACACACTCAATATCAGACTACAAGTATGCTCTTTAAATGGAATTTAAGAATATTAAATGTTCTATTTTTAAGCATTTAAAATGACTGTAAACTAAACCAAGAGTTTCTGAAAAAATGTATAATTGCTGTGTGCTAAAAAACATAAAAGAGTGGAAAAAGTTAAAATGAAGAAAAGATAAAGACAGCTTATAGTGTTTCTGCTGTTTATAGTTGACCTCCCTTACAGTGGCACCCCCTTGTGGTCATAAATAGGCGATGACAGGCTTAAAGGTGGCGTCCCCTTGTGGAGACAATAAAAGAATTTTTGACCTGAAAGAAGGGAACAAGAGGGTTGCCATTGAGCTGTTGACAAGAAACACAGTGATAGTCAAGATCACCTCAATGAGCTAAAATTGTTCAGCCACGAATGACGTCTCTCCAACCAAAAAAGAAAAAATATTAAAGGGAACTGCTGGTACCAAGCAAACACAAAAATCTAATCTAATACATATCTACACCTAAGGAGACATTTAAACCAATTTTTGAGAAAACACATATTTCTTCACGTCCCACCCCAACTTCATACTGACATAAAGCATTTTAATTTCTCCACCCTTTTCATCGTGGTTGACTGAAGTCCCCTGCTCTGCTTGTCCTCTACATCCAGCAAGTGTGGAAATGTGTTCAGGCCTCTCACCTCACCCATACAACATCATGATTTATACTAGTGTTGTGGAAGCGTAGATTACCTTGGGGTCAAACACACACATAGGACAAACATTAGAGACTCAATGTCCCCAACAAATGTACCCCATTTTGAAAATACCCGGAAACCCATGCGAACACAGGGAGAACATGCAAACTCAACACAGAAAGGTCCTACGGCTGACCCGGGGAACCCAGGACCTGTGAGGCAGCAGCGCTAACCACTGCACCACTGTGCCACCCCTCTCACTTTCTCTAATGCAAATACACACTCACACACCCCAAAACCCTAAATCCACTTCCTCTGCCATCTACTGCCACCAGAAAGCATCTACTTGGAAATGCATTAATCCTCAGTCATCATTAGAAGTGTTTTCCTAGCTGCCAGAACAAAAAGCTCCACGAGCCAGAAGAATAAAACCCTAAAAAATATGCCTCCTGAAATATTAAGAATACAGGGCATTTAAACTGAGAGTAGTTATGCCATTTAGTTTTAACATTCAAAATTTATTGCAACCTCTCTGCTTCAGTAAATATCAAAGGTACAGCTCAAGCTTTGTCATGATGCAACAATCAGTATGGCTGGAATCAGTTATCTAAAAAGCAGATGAAATGAAGCGCTTAACAGCCTCAAAGCCATTAAGCAAAATGCTGTATAATCTCGTTTACTCATTTTATGATTACCAGAGAGCCATAAATTTGTTTAGACCCTCCAGGCTGTGTTGTTAATGCCATTTACACTCATACACTTTGCTCTCACTGAGCAGTTTCATTCGTTTTAAATATAAATGCTTGCTATTGATAACCTTGCCTTGATAACACAGCAATATCGTTGTGGGTTTGTTAACATATTACCATTGCTACAGCAGATATTCTGTAATCTTGCTGGATTGTGCATGTGTGTGCATAAAAGGGAGCTATTAAGTACCAATGCCTTGACCCAGATGCAGTTTCTAACTGTGACTACATTGCTATACTATATTTTTTCTTATGTCTCAAATTTTAATTAAAACCGAGCATGTCCCTAATTACATTAAGAGGAAACCAGATAGAGAGAGAGTAAGAGAAAGAGCAAGAGAGAGAGAATGGCTAATGGCTTTTTAGCCTTTATAACGGATGTGATAAAGGTTCGGTGGTACAGAATCCAAAAGGTCCGCTAACATATTTATCAGCAGGACATCAGGAAATGTTTTAAGAGTGCAGTCCACTTGTAACTATCACTTTGTCTGCACTGAAAAAGGAGACAAAAGACAGAGAGAAAACAGAACCAAAGCCAGGTTGCCGTTCCGAATTTGCTGTAACTGGCCATAAGGTGTAAAAATGAGTGATGTGTCAGTTTAGTATCTGATGAAACATACACTTGAACACACACACGGTTATTTTTGATCTTTTCCCTTGAGCCTTGTCACATGCAAGAGGTGCAGGGAGCCTGTGGAAACCGAACATCTCTGAGCTCGACACTGGATCTCCTGAGCGAGTGGAACATGAGTCTCTTAGAATAGGACGGGGAAGTGCCGACACCTGATAGGCTGCCACCAAGGCACAAACACACACGCACACACACACACATATACACATATACACACTAGGGATTCCAAAAGGTTTGACCTTGCATTCAGGGTCATTGCAGTGGCAGTGCAAGTGTCAGGTGCCTTCCCCTAACCTCTAGTGACCCTAAACAGGCCCCAGCCTCATCTAGCTCACTTTGTATTGCTGCATACATTGGCTAATACCCTGGTAAGATTAGTGTAGAGGATTTTAGATATCACTGGATGTCTAAATCGTGCTGAAACCCATCTCCACAATGATGTATTATTCAGAGGCTCTTCCCATATGCCAAATACATTGTGCTAAATAAGGAAAGGACTTCAAAGCACATAAGGCTGCGTAAATGAGTAATGTGTGTGTGAGAGAGAGAGTCAACAGTTTTACATCTGCATGCTTCTAAAAAAAAGCTGGCTCAGAAGAGTCTGTTACTTAGAGGACAGACCACAAAGTAGTACATTTGTAGGCCCGGTCACCTTAAGCTCATTAATCATAGAAGAGATGTGCTACTTAATCCAAAGCAAATACGTCTATGTTCAGCTCACATGTCACTGAGTGGCACTCATAATCACAACAGTCTATGTCACAGCAGCAAGAGTCAATGGACCTTCAGCTGAGGCTCATTAATAAACCCATCAACTGACAGCTCAAGTCCTTACTGTCATGTTTATAACACTAAGTCTAAAAAAAACCCAAATGCACACAAGAGGAAGTAAATCATCAGCAAATCTTCATTGCATGAAGATTCTCACTTTCACCAGTGTTTTGCTCTGCTCACATCTTGCAGTCTGGTGGCATTTTCTGTCAACTTCACATTCCAATTTTTTCCCTTTCCAAGCTTTCATTTTACAAGGACAGGGAGATTCATCGGTCGGCGGTTTAAAAACACGGCATGAATCTGCCATTGCTTTTCCTTGAGAACAAATTTAAGAAAAAAAATAGTTTAAGAAGATCCAACATTCTTAAACTTTTAATTTTAAAGGTCTAAATATAAGGGGGGAAAGCCTTGCCATTTTCTGTGTTTTAGTGAAAGTCTCAGCAAACAGGAGAAAACTGATAGATGATGCCTATATCAGGTGGATGTATCTCTGAAGCAGGTGCCATATGGTGTCATGTGATAGTCTCATTAGGGCCTGTGCTACTTGTTGTACCTGTCTTACTCTTCGCATGGAGATAAGAGAAAATTGCAATTGAGTTAGTCCCAGTACCTTCAGAAACTCGCTGGTAGAGGCAGCTCCTCCAGGAAATATCTTCTCGATCTTTACCACTGGCTGTACCCTGGATTCTATCCCCCCTGAAATACTTATACCTATAAAGAGCAGAAAAGAGAATCAGCTGATATGTCATACAAGACTTTGTATGTCAGAGAGAAGTGCATGTACCAAACCCAAATGACACTGGTCAGTTTTCTGTTACATCACTATTGCACTGCTGACACAAACATGTGCCACAGAAACCTACAATCAAATGCTCTCACAAGCCTTATTTAGAGCCTTATTTAGTGTGTAGAAAACTGAGGTTTGGAATTCAAGCCACGCCTGTATTCAGAAGCATGTTTAATCCGGTCATTTCCAGGGATTGAGTAAAACTGCTCTGATTGCATGGCTGAGCCGCTTAGAGTAAATAATACAATACAGTGGCAAAGTAATGACTAGCAGCTACTGTCACTGCAGCAGAGGGCAGTTGCATGCCAGAATAGCATTGCAACGCTTCAACTGGAGATTAGGTTTCATTCAGGTTTTCACACAACTACATTATTCCAGTCTCTAAAGACCTTTGTGTATGCTTTTCAAACAATCAGAAAAATGAGTTACTGACAATTTCCAGGTTTAACTGTCACATCAGACTAGGGTTGGGTGAAATGGCCTCAAATCAAAATTTCATCAATTAATTGCACAATTTACCTTGATTACAATTAATGAATAATTTACTTTATTTTTGCTTGTTTTTGCCCTAATAGTTCACTATCAAGTTTTTTTTTCTGCAAATATACTGCTAGTGCTATAATATTTTTTAAAATATTGAAATAAAAAATCTTTGTGATTTTAAAGTAATTGAAGAAAACACACGCAGTTGCAGACTGGATGGGACGGAGATATAAGATACACAGCAGTATGTTTTTAAGGGGACAGCACAATGGGCTAGGGTTGCCACCTAGGTCTGACAAAAAAAAACCCTGAACATTTCACCAGCCCGACCAACCACGTTGTCTATAAGCAGAAACATATCTAACCTATGAAATTCAGTGTCCCGGGAGAATGATTTTTTCCGCAAGGACAGACCATTAAAAAGAAGGACAATCCCGGTAAAACTGGGACAGGTGGCAACCCTATAATGGGGACAAACTGGGGAAAGCACTGACAGAATCAAAATACCTGACAAGATTACCTAGATTAGAAGTTATGTCAGTTGTGATTCATTATCAATAATTGTCCAAACATTTAAACCTTTATGAAAATACATTTTAACTACACTTTAGGAGCAAGGTTTTATCACCAATTTCTCTCTTGCTCTCTTGGTATATCTTGTCAGGCCTTGACTGAATTGTGTAACTTACTGACCCCTGCTGGTGAGGTGAAATATTTTGGTGACTACAAACCTGATATTTGATTAAATGACTGTCATAGGGAATAAATTCACAAGCAATAAAAGTAAACAAACCATTAAATTAATACCAAAAACCAAATAAGAATACAATCTGTGTTCCACAGTTTGATACACCTTGTTCAGCTTGCTCCAGTTGTGTCTCTAACATCACTATGTTTCATAATTCCTTACTCACTTATGGAAAATAATTTCAACTGCCCATGTTAGAAATATTACAAATGACACAGGCCTTTGCAGACTTCAAGAATGATGCTAAGTAGACTCACCCAGAGACTGTTTAGTCTTGGAGATGGAGACGGTGGTCAGCTCATACTCCTGTGATGACAAATCTTGGCCTTTCGCAGATATGCCAGTGTATCCATTCACTCGCTGCCTCTCAACAGAGTCCTGGTGCATGTCTGTGCCAAACACCTGTGCAAGTGCCGTTCTGTTCCTTCTGTGAGCGCTCATCACTGTGTATTTAACTTCTCTTCCACTCCCAGAATTGTCCCTTGTAGTTTTGCTATGGCCATTCCGGTAAGGTGACCTCCCCTGCTCTGGTGTGGTATCACCCCTGTAGCTGTGCTCTCCATGTTGCACTCTCTGGCCCAAACCATTGTTCTGTCTTAACGGGGAACGTCCTTGACGCTGTGTGCTGTGAGGAGACTCAGAGAGAAGCCAGTTAGGTCTGGAAGGACTTAAAGTTCGCTGGGGGAGAGAGCCAGATATGTAGCTGTCCACTGGCACATCCAGTAGTGGGGTGAAAGCCCGGGGAGGCGGCAGCCTACCAGTAGGGAGGCTGGACAGACGTAGCCGCTCCAACTCCTCCATCAGCTGGCGATCTCTCTCCAGGTCCTGCACCGTCTGCAGCTGGAAGCCTCCCCTGTAATCTGAGGCAGGACGTGCAGGATACAGTCACACAGGTGGACACTCAAATAAATTACCTATAAAACACACCAAACAGCTAGCACATGTCAGCTGCCCAGTGCTCCTTCAGATGTGGGTCAAATGCAGAGATCACATTTTGTTTTGGTGCACTGTGTGCTGTGCTGTGGTGTGTTCACAATGACAAATAATTACTCACTTTTAAACATGCTCCTAAGTAGCTTTTAATTTATTATTTTGCCTTTGACTAAAGGAATACAAATCAATAAAAACACTGCCTCTGATTGCTTATAGGATATAAATCACAACTTTCATCACAACATCATTACATTCCAGGGACAATAATTGATGTCCGCCAATTTCACAAAGTCTGCCTTCATATGATTTTGATTTGACAACCAGCGACATTGTGTCATGAATGAGTTTTAAAGATAAAGGCGGTCTGTACAGGCTGTACAGTGGGTGAGATGGTGTACACACAAACATGCACACTTGAACACCAAGCCTTCCTCAGATTTCATGGGCCTCTGTCACAAAGAGGCTTAAATTACTCCTCTTTGATCAGTACAATGGACAAAAAGGCCTAGCCATAGGTTCTGCTCTTGCTTGGGCAGCCTTCAAAGGTTAAACAATACAGTGGAGCTTTCTTGCATTTCAGAAATGATTCCCATTCAAGGTTCAGAGGCCCATAGGGCATGCACTGGCTGACTGACTGACTGAGTGCCATTTTAGCAATATTGGTGCCTTTTTGCAAAGCTCAGGTCAGAGGTCAGGGGTCATGCAAGAGGGTCAAACACTAGAAGAGTTTGATATGAATTTAACCAGTCAGAAATGGTTTTTGTGTGGCAGCCAGTGTTGCAGCTGAATATCATATGAATGATGTATTTTTGTACATCAGGGCCACAAACTGATTATCAGAGAATGAAAAGTGCAGTATGGCAGTAAGGAGTTATTGGGATTTAGAAAGAGAAGGATATGTGTGTGTGTTTGTGTGAGGACAGGGAGGATTAAATGTCAGAAACAGGATATTTGCAGTGTAAGCATGTGGCTCTATGGTCAGACATTCATTTCTGGATCTAAAATGACTGGAGCCGGGAGAGGAGAAGTGTGAGGCCTGCGGTTATAAAATTCCCAAGTGAGCTCAGAACAAGTACATCATGCAGTTGTAAAAAAAAAATAAGAGCGGGCATCAGATGGGGAAGCATGCAAACACACACACTCACACACACACACATCCTTGTACTTACACAGTAGTGAGGACCTCCATTGACTTCTATATTACCGTATCTAAATAATACTACACCTAACCCTAAACATAACCCTAACCATAACCTCAGTAACCAAAAGCTAATCTTTCTATCTTTAGTTTTGCAAATAAACTAGTATTTTTTTTGTAAAAGCAGTTCAAAGAAGTGAGGACCACTAAGAAGTCCTCACTTCCCAAAAATGTCCTCACTCTGCTGGTTAAAAACTCATTTTGGTTCTCACTAAGTAGCAAGTACAAGAACACATACACACACACACACACACACACAATGGCAGTCTCGGAGCAGGTTACCTGGGATGGGGGCTATGAGATGGCGGCGAGGAGTTCCTCCATGGCGTGGAGAGCGTAAGGCAGGGGAACGCACTAAAGATGCAAAAACACAAAATGCTCACAGACCAGAAAGGGTTGAGAATCCAGTACATAAATTCAGTTGGGCATTCAGTTCAGTTAATATGATTAATACCATGAACTGATTACAGTATATATATACTGTGTAAATATATATATATATATTTGATTTTACCTGAACGACTCTTTAAAATGTCATAAGCCTCCAGTTCAAAAGGCATGACCATGCTGTCGAACCGTCCCAAATCTGTTGGAGGGATGATCATTCTAGAAAAGGATAAAAACTCATGCAATCACAGATAACAAAAGGCAACTGACCATCGCATATGTCCTGTCTTTAAGAACAGAATTAACAGAATGAAGCTTTTAGCCATGAGGTTAGTAGACTTAATCCTGCCGTTCGTCCCCTCCTGACCTGATCTCCCTCAGGAGCAGCAGCTTCTCAGGCCTGTCAAGAATGGCCAGCAGGGGGCGCACCAGGTCCTCAACCACTTGCTCAGATAAAAACTACAGGATGAAGAGAAAGAAGGGGATTGTGAGTCAGGTGTTTTTGTTAATGTAATCTCCTGCTTCCACTTTGGACAATGACAAAGCATTGATACGGAATAATCCAGCAGTCTGCAAAAATAGTAATGTAAATCTATCTTTTCTTAGAGAAGCAAAGAGAATTGTATACAAACTGTACATATATAGACTGTACAAGAAAATAAGTAAAATGTACATTTATAAATGTTAGCATTTATTAGATATATTGGAGATTCACATTCATTCCATTTCGTTTACAAGGAAATGTCATATTAAATGTAACTAAAGGAAACAAGAAAAAAGTATGTGACCCTAAGCAATCTCACCCTGTTACAGTGTCTCATGACTGCAGCCACCTCATCCTCTGTGAGAAGTTTGTGAGCCATGTCCTCTACCATGACCATGATTTCAGGACTGGGCAGACTGGCCGCATCCCGAACCCCTGCGCGAGTCTCCCGGGGAGAACTCAGGAGGTTAATTATGGGCCGATTTCGCTCCTTACCTGCAGATAACAAAGAGGGAACTAATTACACTGACAGGAAATGTCCCAGAATCTCTATTGACTTTGATGGCACCAATGAGGACCATTAAAGAGGGTATTAAGTGAACGTCTTAGTTACATCCAGTAATCCTGTCTAAGCTGGAGATTACACATAAAATATGTAGCCGCTCCTTGTAATTTATGCATAAGGAAATAGGAAGTCATAATGTACTGCCTTTTGTCATCTTACAAGTTTTATATACAAAGTTGGTTATTAGCACTCTTACCCGTAATACAAACGACAAACAAAATCAAAGGAAAAATAGAAATCACATTTTGTCGTTCAAAACTAATGCTGTCCAATTAACCACAGTCTCACAAAAGACACCACTAGAACAGCACAGGTATGACAAAAATGTTACATAAGTTACACATTTACCCCATTTCCTGCTCCTAGATGCAAAATGCCGTTCTGAATTTTCAAGGGCAAAATTGAGAGAAACCAGTGATTAGCATAAAGTTATTGACACTTTTCAAAGCCCCTATGAAGCACATTTAGGCTTGATGCCGGTTGTTCCGGCTGGTCGTGTTAAAGAGGGCGAATACGTAACACATCATTAGCTGAGCAGAACTGCTGGGGCCGGACTCAAGGCCACTCCGCGGGAATTACTGCATAATTAACAGCCAAGCAGCTCTCTCTCTGAGCCTGCCTGCGTAAGCCTTCATTATGCTGCTTGCTGGCCTTTCAAGTGCAAATGCATTGCCTTCGCTGCAATTGGCCTCCATAGCAGCCTCACACTCACTCATCATACCAAAGATGTTCTTGTAACAAAGGGCAACTGAGTTGAGACAAATGATAAGTTGTGTGTCTCTCTCTGTGTGTATGTATGCAATGTTTTTTAAAAATGTAAATAAGAGGTAAAATTGCATTATTATGTTGTTTAAAGATTCAGTGTTTATGAAGTGCAAAGCATGCATATGTGCACATACCACTCAATACACAGCACAAGTTTTATAAAGTTTCCCTAGGACTCAACCCGCAGTTAGAATTTTTCCGCCGTAACTTTGCGTTACCCTTCTACTGACTCTCACCCTTTTCATGATCATGGTGTGTAGGGGATTTGGAGCGTCCTCTACGTCCGTCCCCCGTCCCTGTGTCTTTCCTGTCTCTAGAGGCAGACCTGTCCCTCCTGCGGCCACTCTTGAAGAGCAGATTGACAAAGGTTTTGGAGCGGTGTAGGGTGCTTCCTGGCTCCTCCACCTTCCCCACCTGCTGCTGCTTCTTCTTCTTCTGCTTGTCCTCTAAAGAAACACAAACACTCCAATTTTAAGATGTGTGTTCCAGATATAATAATTTATTATTGTTAAATAAAATATTTAAATAAAACATTTACTATTTTTTACAATTTTGCTGGCCTGATCCCAAAAAAGTCTTTTCTCAAAGTTTTTCTAACATATTGGTGACAGTGGCCAATAAACATGGTAAATACATACACAAATACACATTTACCCCCGTCAACTCCCACGTCCCATAGGCAAAACAAAATTTTAAAAGCAGTATAATAGAATATACTAAATCTTAGCATCACTCTGATAATAGGTTTTTAAGGGTTAACTTTTTCAGGTGTTTAAGAGTTAACTTTTTAGGTGTTAATTATTTTTAATATACCTTTGTTTTTACTTTGATTTGCTGGAAACTAAATTTCCACACACACACTATGTTTTCTTAGAAATGGTCTGTGCACAAAATTCATTTACATAGCAACAGCAGCAAAAGGGCAAAAAGGACAAAAGAAATATAGCCTGCAGTGCGAGGAGTAATAACAGTTCAGCAAAGTGCTGGCTAAAAGCCACTTGTCATTACTAAGACACCAGTCATTCATCCTAGCGGCATGAGGTGCTATTGCTGGCAAATAGAATGGGAAGATATAAACATGGCTCAGTCCATACTGAACATTCATTCTTCATGGTGTCTGATTCTCCCGTTTCAACGATAAATCTTCCAAAGGGAAATCCCACCCAGTAATACTGAGGTATTATACATTACACGGCAGCCATTTAAACGTACAGAAACTAATGCAGCATGCATGCTGGGTAGGGAGGTGGAGCTGAAGCTTATGAAAACATTTTTCTAGACGGTTCTCTATAGTTCAGTGCTCCTGAGCCATATCCTCACAGAAAAAATACTTTTTTTACAATATAATTTGTAAAAATTTGAGAAGTGTGTAACGGGAAGAATTTACATTACATTTACACCAAATGAACTCTTCCAGAGGAACTTACATTTCCTAACTGCAGTAACAGTCTCCCTTTGACTTCTGAGCTTTTAGACAAACTTGAAGAGATCAGCTGACCAATTTTTTTTTTTTTCAACTCCAGCACAATGTGCTCTTCTTGCCATCCTGGTACATATACAAAATAGTCTGTAAATAACATTGTATTTGCACCTGAAATTAGTATTTGCTGTACCTGAAACAGTGATGTGACTCTGGGATCGGTGAATGGGTTTCCGAGGCTTGCTAAGGGCCATTAGCACTGCTGTTTTTGGAGACTCCAGAACCTCCTTATCCCCTGCAGAAAAGGTCCTCGTTCGAGTTCGGCCACTCTTGTCATAACTCCCACTCCGGATCACTGTGTCCTTCAAGAGAACGGTCTCACCCACTGTCCGACTTGTATCCATGGAGATGACCCTGCTGGGTCGGGGTGAGGCATCAGGCTCCGGAGGGTCGGTCTGGATGGCAGTCTCGATCCGGTCAGAACTAGGCCTACGAGAGCGGTCCTCTGTGGAGATGCAGACATCTACCATCTCTGAGCCGAAAGCAGGTGGGAACATGACCTGGGAGAGGCCACTGAGGGAGCTGACCGGCGTGCCAGAAGAGAGAGAGGAGGTGGAGGAGTAAGAGTCGGAACCTTGTGAGGAGGATGGCTGGCCTCCATTAGCCACTATACAAGAGTGAGAGAGAAAATGGTCATATACTAATATGAGCATAAAAGCAGCCACCACAAACATTTGTTTAATCTTTAGGATATGGTCTAGTAAAAGAAAGAAAAAATAGCTTTATGTATTATTATAGTTGCTCAATCCTAAATTTATTTAGACCACATTTTATTAGGTATTTCCAAACAATCATTTTTCCCCAAAACTACAATTGTTGGAACTTATCATAAAAAGGTATTTATTTTCAGTTTCCATTAAAATGTCTGTAAGCATAAAATCCAATTCCATTAACATAATGCCAAAGCAGATTTCAAAAGTATGATATTAAATACATTTTTAGATTCAGGTTTGCTTGTGATATTATAAGTAAGAAATCCCTTTTGATCTCACAAAAACTAGAATTTTTTTTATTGAAAATGCATACTATGTCTTCTATAATAGGTGTCAGTCATATGGCTTTCCCTGGCAGTTTTACATGCATGTTTTTATAATGATGATTGAAAACCTGCTCATATGAAAAGCATAGAAAAATCTGTGGTCAAATAGGAAAAGGGTGAAAAGGGGGTGCTAATGGAAGGAGTGAAGGATAGATGGATGGATTGATAAATAGATGTGTGGGATGGATTAACTGATGGATGGATGGATGAATGGATGGGCAATGTAAAGAATGAACAAATGAATGAACAATGTCGGAAAGGAATTTTACATACATTTATTGAGCCAACTGTACTCTGCCACCATCTCTTTATATGCAGGATACCTCCCAGCCTCCTGTATTAATGAAGCAAAGGAAGAAATATCTATATAAAAGCATCAGAGAACAAGTCAGCAACTGCGTAAGAGTGATGCAATGGAAAGAGGAAAGTTGGGGATTGTTGGGGATTTACAGCCTGGTGCCTCAGGATATCCCTAACTAGGACTACAAGGAGACTCTCTCTACAAAGGCTACAAATTCTTTCTCTATTGTCCCAAACAACACGAGTCATGACTCGTCACTGTCCTAGATAGGCTGAACTAATTAACAAAAAGGCTAATGAACATAGTGTTGTCACTGAGAGCATTACAGAAATTCCATCGGAAATCCACAATTATCAGCCAACAATATCATTGATTATCTTTCACATCCTTGTGTTCTTAGCCTGCTAATTCTTGTTTTATGTAGCATGACCTCTTTTCCCTCTGGCTACCTTGGCATGCTCTCTACGAGTCATGTGAGAGGGGTCAAGGCAGAGCCAACCAGACTGTGCCTCCATCTGCACTGGAAGCATCCAGCATTTGGCAAGTCTTCTTGCAGTGCGGCTATGGGCTTCATACAGTACCGTGTGAAGGGTAATATTGACTAAGGAAAGGCATAAAAAAGACTCTCTTTCTGCTGATTATAACCTGATCCTCGCAGCCTGGTGAATAATGTACAGCCCTTGGCTGTTTTTTTACAGACGGAACCCGAGCTCCCCCATGAGTAAAGTGAGACAGCAGGAATGTGACTATGACTAAATGGCAGCTGTCTGCTTTACTATTCTGTCTCATCGCCAGTCTCAATGAGAAGCTGTGTTGTTTAACACTGCATACAACAGTTAATGTGCTTCAGCTCACAAAAATGATTCATTTGTCATCGAATGTAACCACAATGAGTAGATCCATGTGTTAAGGTATTCAGCAAACACTTAAGATGTTCAGTGTAAGTAGCACTTACACAGGTCTGAAAGGACTCTTCTAATCACACAGCCTTCTGAGAGTTTGTCATTTGTCTCTGTCATGCATTACAATGCATGGTAATGTCGACAACAGAAAAGTGATCTAACACACTATAGTCCTTGGCACATTCCATGAATAATGTCAGTATTTCTTTACTATAGATTGGGAAATACATGTAAAAGTTTGCTACAAGTAGATGCTTAATCGCTCATGCCCTAAGTAAATTCTGTAATACAGAGGGCTCTTACCTTAATGGTGAGCATGACATGTGTGTGACTCTTTAGGACCTCCACTGCGTTGCTGTGTGTAATGTCTTCAAAGCTCACTCCATTGGCAGCCAGAATCTGGTCTCCCATTTTAATTCCATTTTGTTCAGCTAAGCCTCCAGGGTCCAGCCTCATAAACAAAACAAACTAATTAACAATTAAAGTGAATTCCCACAAACAACAAAAGTCACAGGCTATGTCTCAGAGTACTATCTACTACCAGTGATATGTCTAAACCTGGAACCTTGTAGTTCATGACTTATAGTTTAGTTTACTTGAGAAGTGGGAAATTACTCATTCTCAATCCTGAAAATAAAGGTGGGAAAAGTCCAATTTAAAAGACCCTAAAAATATTATCTTTAAAGCACAAACATGTTTTTCAAAAGCCAAATGTTTAAGGACCAAAGTACTCTTCAGGTACATTTTTTAAAAAAAAGTGATAAAATGTCTTTCTGAGAGTGTGCCATTCACTGCTAATTAAGGAGTAAGGATTCTGTACTCAATAGATCTAACAGAAACCCCACATTCCCAGTTTCTTCCTTATAGTCTGTACTTTGAAACGTAGATGCCCAGGCCAAACTCCTTGCCCCCACGGATGTTGAAGCCAAGGCAATAATCATCTGAAGTGGTGTAGAGATGAACAATTCTCCGCAGAGCCCCATCTGAGCTGGCCTCTGATGGGGTGCGACCACTCTCCTCCACCACCATCCGTCGGTGAATCAGATCCACCCTTTGCACACAAATGCATGTTCACAAACAATCACAAAGCTGCTTGCATGTACACAATTAAGAACAGCATTACTAGTTTTGTTAGTAGCTTGGGCAAAACCATTTGTTTTCCACAGTCATGACCAGCATCAAAAGTGTTTGTAAATTACTATTACTATAAAAGGAATACATTTTTCTTCAAAAAGTGAAAATAATTTTAAAGATAAACTGAATGTAAACAATTAGTGTACACTTTTTGACTGACAACTTCCTTGTCATAGGGCTTCCTAGATTTCCTAAAAAGGACTGTCTCTCTTTTGAGGACAGTTCTTGGCAAACTGCTCCAGCACATGATAATTGAATGGTGTACAAACATTGACCTTAAATCATTCTCAACAGAACTGAAATTTGGAATTTGAGAACATAACTTAAATTTCTAAATTTCTATATCTTTCATCTCACATTCTTGACCAAATTCAGTGTTTGCTTTGCACTATAATCTTGACAGCGACTTTCAACCAAACAGTTAAACTGTCAACAGAGTTCTTAACCTTTATAATGTCATCATAATCTTCTTTCAGCATGACCCCTAATGCCCCATATAGAGTTCCATGTGCCTGAAGCAGCAAAACAGCCCCAAAGCATTATGCTCCCACTGCCATGTTTAATTGTGGGAACTGTGATTTTAAGGTTGAATGCCTCTCAAAAAGCAACATCCCTGTGCCCAAAAGGCTTCAGTTTTGTCTCTTTTGTGTTCATGTACTAGATTTTAGTGCTAATAATTATACCTTTGCAGTCATATAGAGTTTAGATGTGCTTTAAAACCTAAAACAGTCAATTGTATTTAACAATTAAATAAAATACATTTTAAAACATACAGTAACACACATAAATACAAACCCTAACTCTTCAAGAAAAGCAAACTGTCTATAAGTACATACATAAACACACAAGCATATATTAAAACATAATCATTGACACGCTCTAATACATCCACCTGCTGTCCCATCACTTAATGAAATGGCTGTAAAGACCCTTGAAGTAACTCTACCACTGCTATATGGTGAAAGAGAAGCTGGAAGGAAAGATAACAAGCAAAGGCCAAGAGTCAGTGGGTTTCCACCCTGCTGCTCATGAAAGACATGGGACATCAGTGAGACAGAGCAGCACATCACTGTTCTCTATTTATCTTTTCCGCTCATGATTATTCAACATCCACTCCCTTGAACAGATCAAAAAGAACTTTCTGATATGGATTTAATGTCTTAATGAACAGCACTATCCTATGCAAAAATAATTAATTTGTGTGAATTCCAATGATTCACACAAATTATCTCCATGTCTTGCTATTCTCTCAAGTTGAAAATCCTAGGGAAATCTGTTTCTTGTGTTTTTACTGTCATTAAGTAAGATGACTTAAAATACATATGTGACTAGCCTCTTACCATGTTGTCTTCTCTTTAGAATAGCGAATGCCAGGCACTTTCCCCACACGTCTGACCACCATGCGCAGACGGTTATTTCCTGTTAGAACCTTCACAGCACTGCTCATTGTAATGCTCTCCAGACTGATACCATTTACCTCAACCAGTTTGTCTCCAACAAGCAAACCAGCAAACTCTGCGAAACACACAAAGCATTACAGTCAGAGAATAACTAGATAATATGCTGTAGAGTCATGCTTATGCCAAAACAGGCATAGAAGTATGACAAAGCAATTCAAAGTAATAATAAGCAGACCACAAAGTTTTATTAAGGAAAACATCAGGACTTGGACTTGTGTGGTGAGTGTTTACATACTGTATATTTGTTGATTTGAATATGGGTGTGTTGAATTTTACAAAAAAGAACATTTTTGCTTTGCTAACTCTTGACATTATAATTTACCTGCAGAGCTGTTGTCCTCCACCTTACTAACGAAGATGCCAAGTCCGTGTTCAGATCCACCACGCACACTGAAGCCCAGCCTGCCATCTTCGCTCTTATCAACCGTGATTGTGTGGATGTCTTCACTGTCATCCCCACCTGCAGTGAGACAGCAGCAAAATTCTAAGACTAAAGATCTGTGTCAGATCTTACGTTTACATATTCTGATATACACGTGTACTGCTCACCATCCACAGGTGCATTGATGAGGATGACTCTACCCATCGGTGAAGAAGATCTCACTCCTTTCTGCCGCTGCTGCTTCTTGTGCAGGTAACGTGGTAAAGTGGAGGTTCCTGACCCGCCTGGGTGGGCACTAGGATGGGCCCCGTTCGTCATCTCTCTGTTAGCCTCATCGGACGAATGAGCCATGGCAAGACCGGACCTCCCCTCTAAGTCTCATTCAGGGATGGAGGGTCAACATGGAAGGGAAATAGCTGGCTGCAGACTTGGTAGGTCAGCACTCGTGCCAGGTATCAGCCTTTACAGGACAAGTTCAACTAAAGGAATCTATGTTCCAATGGCACAGGACAACGGTATGGAATTGGTCCAGTATTGCTTACATTGATGTGTCTCTTCATTATACATATGATTTTAGACAGTTCATATACTTATGTCAATAGGAAAATATACAATTCTAAAACTTCTAAAATTGTAGATATTTTTTCTATAGATTTCTAAAATTATAAAACTTTTGTAAGAGATGACCTTGACAGAAAGTTAGAATGGTCTCCTCTTGTGCTGCTTCAAGTCCTTTGTGCCAGAAGAACTGCTGCCTTTGGATGAGCAATGATCTGAGATAGAACATTTCCTCCGCTGTTTATAATAACAATAGCAACAGTCGACCGATGACGCCGTTATCATCAGGACCATGGACAGCTACAGGTTTCGTAAACAAGTGAAACTACATGACGGTCAGGCATCTGACACAATTTAAATTCCTGTGGAGTCGCGATGCGAACGGACTTCAGACGGACGGTTGGACTGTTGGAAGTATTCTGCTGTTCATTACACGGGCTAATTCCAAACAAGGAACAAGTGAGCCGGTGCAGTCCTCCTACAAATAGAAGACGTAAAGAAAAGCATTGTCACGTTCATAAATAGAGTTCCCTATTGCCATCCCAGGAGAAGTCAACTTATTTGTAACTTCAGCAGCACTCTGTCAACGTCAAACATTCACAAATGTTTGCAAATGGCTTGGCTACTACTAGTTATGACAAGCTATCCACACACACATGTTTTTGGAAGGACCAAAGCCAACAACATTACCTGTCTCCATGCTGCGCTGGATGACTTTACCTGAGACGAAGACAATATTAGTCTCTACAGCCCGCCTCTCAGGCAGGACTATTGGATTACCTGGACAAGCTTAGACGTGGGCTGTCCAACCTCATTTGATATGGAGAATGACAATCGACTCTCATAAGAAAGAAAACACTCATCCGATTTAGTCAAACGTTCATGGTGTGGTTGATGGCGTGTACGCGAAACTGAATAAACAAATTCAATATGATTTATTTGCTATGTGTGTATAAATAATTCAGACACTTAGATCATTTTTCCTGTCAAATATGATTTGATGTCAAATATATTTCCAGTTTAGAGATTGTATTGCTTTTGTTTTATGAGTCATAATTTGAGTTTATTTGAGGCTATTATAGGCCTTATTTTCCCTTCTAGATCCCAATGATCGGCTTTTACCGAATCAGAATATTGTTTTTCGTGGCACTATACTACCACTCACCGCCTAATCTTAGTATTGCATTTTTATAATGCAGGAGCAAGTAAACATGAGGTTGTTAGGAGCCTGACCTTCAACAGTAGCATAGCTGTATAAGATTTGTATTATCCTTTAAAATACAAAAAGATCATTTTGGGTTTTTTTTTTACTTTTTCATTCATTCATTATTCGAACTATGTAATATTTTTTATTCAGTTTGCGGTCTATTTTTCAACTGTAGACTAATGCTTGATGGCAGACTAATGCGTGTCGGGAATGAGTCAATATGACTTTATGTAGTTTAACTGTTCATACAGTTCTGTGTCAGATTAAATCCTAAATACAGTAAGCACGCTGTGCACCTTTTAAACAATGCGTGCAGTAGAATACGAACATAAAACACACTATTATATTCTTTTAAGTGAGGCAGGCTAGCGACAATGTCATCTGTTGACAAGGTCATTACTGTTCCCGAAAACTATTTCCAGTTGTTAAATTTTGGCTGGTTTGTGACGCACGGCTGCCGTCGAGCTAAAATGCATAACTTTGATTGGACATCGTATTTGTCCACGCCCCTTCTGGTGAGCAAATGACGTTGCACTTCCTACACACCGCCTTTTGCTCGCGCCTTTCACCGGTTAAAGCCAGAGGCTGTATCCGAAACTGCGATCTTCCATACTAAGTAGTGCGCTAAAACAGCAAATAAACACTAGTTACTCCTGCTTAAAAAGTATAGTAGTGCAGGTTTGGGATTTGGTCGTTGAAATCTACACTTGAAGCCTGCCTGTACTTAGATGTATGTCAAGCTAGACAGTGTTTTACAGTTTTATCAGCTCACTTGCCGTTACTTATCACGTTCCACAAGCTGCATTTGCTGATTTAGACTTTGACGAAGGTATGTTTGTCGGTTTAACAACTTCATGTTCTTTCTCTAGGGCGGTGAAATTCCTGTTTTAGTGACATTACTAGCAAGCCTAGGTTGTTGGATAGCATTCGGGCTAGTAGGAAAGATATATATTAGCTGACAGCCGACATAACTGACCTACAAATGAGATGTGTTGATTAATATTGATTAATTTAATATAAAGGTCATTAAGAACTTGCCGTTTTAGTTGATGTCTATCCGGCGAAAGCTGTAAACGATAACCGGCTAATATTTAGCATATTGTAAAACTCGCTAATCTTGATACCGCAAAGGTTAACCTTATATCATTGTTAACTGAACGGCTTTTATTTTGTATTTTAAGTTTGAAGTCATATTATGTACTATTTCGAATAAATAAAATTCGTTTTGAACATGTAATACTCAAGATCTCCTGTTCATCTCCTGCCGTTATTAAAGGCGGCTGGTCGCAGTGACCGGGGCGTATTTCTAGTTGTTTGCATCGTGCGATCAAATTTGCTGTTGATAAATCCTTCAGATTTGAGGTGATCGTTAACCAGAAAACCAGTGGTATTTTTTATAGTGATTCTAATTTTTGGCGGTTGTGTAATTCCCGAGGATGTTCCTACGATAATGTAACGATTATTAAATTAATAATGTTGACCTGAACTCACAGTAGCTTGTGTGAGATAAACGGTGACTAGTGAATTGGGACAGACTTGTATCATAATCTTATATTTATGGCAAAATAAATTACTCTTTGCGATGTTTGACTGCCTCCAGTATCTGACCACTAGTTTTGAGTAGGAAATACATGCTCATCATAAACAGAATAAATAATGTAAAAGCTATTTCAGTATAGGAAAATTGTGGTCGAAAAATTGTGCCATTGTGGTCAAAAATCAATGAAGGATTGGAGGATTACAGACTAAGGGATTAGTAAATTATTTTTTCAGTAATCTCGTCTGAAAATGTGTTGTTTTTTTTTAAATAGTGAATTCGCTTAAGAATAGATCTGTAAAGTGTCACCTTTAGGGATTTCTAATACATAATAAAGTGTAATGCAATTCAAGAATTACATTATTCTGATCTACATGGGTATGAAGGTACAAGAGAATGTCTGGAGATTTGCCGCTGAACATCAACATTAAGGAGCCGAGATGGGACCAGAGCACATTTATGGGCCGAGCTCAACACTTCTTCATGGTGACTGACCCAAGAAATGTTTTGCTGTCCAGTGAAGTTCTGGAGGATTCCCGGGTCATTGTGGAAGATTACAGGTGTGGAGGAATACAAAACCTAAACAACACATAGTCAAATAACATTGATGTATATTTATTTCAGACTTTTGTTTTCATAAATAATACTTTAAACAAAAGTGCAATAATATATACAGTATATTGAAGGTTTTGATTAATAAAATATTGAGCAGTGTGCAGTCAAGTGGACAAACTACAAACTATGTCCTTTGCTTGAGGTGTTGCACATGAAACGCAGCATCTGGAAACAGCTGTATGAAGTTTACTGCAGGCTGGTGCATTGGAGTTTTTTTTTGCACTGTGGACATAATTATAGAACAAGTAATTTCTTAAAATTGTCCTTGAAGATGGCTAGGTACAGGAAGCATAATTAAGCAAAAGCATGAAACACTCATTTTGAATGTTGTGTGACTGCTTTCTAAGGTATTGTCAAACTGCCATGAAGGAAGCCACACTGCTGATGTGCTAAAATGGATTTTAAATTGTTTCCTCCTACACAGGCAGGGTGTTGTGAAACCTGGACTGACAGAAGATCAGTTATGGAGGGCCAAGTACATCTACGACTCAGCCTTCCACCCAGACACGGGCGAGAAAATGTTTCTCATTGGACGCATGTCTGCACAAGTGCCCATGAACATGACCATTACAGGCTGCATGCTCACGTTCTACAGGTAAACATATTTTTTTAATCTATCTTGATTATCATAGCAATGGTTGTCTCTCGTACCTGCTGTTATTGTGTTGCCTTACCTCTTTTTATGTTCCATATGGTAAGCTGGGAGAGCTTTCACCTTGAAAGCATGCATTTCAGGGCAGGAAGGGGAAGTTAATCCTCATAAATGGAAATTCCACTATTCACTGAGTCACTCACACGTGACTTGGCATCCCCTTTTGCTACGCTTCCTTTCTTTTGGTTGTAATTTGCTTCTTGTTTTGACAAAAAATGCTTCTCCTGTCCTTCTGTTCCACACTTTGTTTTAACATGTCTGTATATTTTTAATGATTGTGACTTATGAAAAGGCTGTCATAAATTCTGTCAGTAAATTGTTGTGGATGGTTATAATGATAAATTTATCTTTACTGCTGCCTGTCAAAGTTTCATTTTAATTACCACTTTAATGGTTAAGTACCTGCATATCTCCACAGAACAACACCAGCAGTTGTATTCTGGCAGTGGGTCAACCAGTCCTTCAATGCCATCGTCAACTACACCAACCGTAGTGGAGATGCTCCAATCACAGTGAAGTATGAAGAATGTCTTTTTAAAAATAATTATCTAGTAGATTTCTTTTTGTAGGCCTTAATGACAGCTAGCATAACGGAAATCTTCTGCCCATGCTATTTATAATTTAAAAAAAGTTTTCATTATCATGCAGTTGTAGAATTGTATTGCATTTGTAGAAACAACTTTTTGTTATATGCCACTGTGGTTAGTTAGCATTATGTAACCATCCTTTAAAAATTCTTATATCCAGATTTAATTTTCATAATTAAACACTTGTTTATATTGATTAGTTCATTGACTGTATTTATGTTTCTGTGTGCCCTCATTTGGACTTTTGCAGTCAGCTTGGTGCAGCCTATGTTAGTGCCACCACCGGCGCTGTGATCACTGCTCTTGGTCTCAAGTCTCTAACCAAAGTAAGCCTATTTTCCCCTTAATTAACTGCTTATTAGGTAATTAATAATTAATAATCTGTATGTATAAGCTGTTGTTGCTAAACATACACCTTGTGATAGAAAAAGGTGTGGTGAGTGTCATTATAAGGACAGGCCAATTTAAGTATCCAGGTTGAATTTTAAAAACTACATGTTAAAAAGTAATATTCTGCATTAATTTTACAATTGCCAATGCTTTGTTTTAAAGCATCTTCCAGCTATTATTGGACGGTTTGTTCCATTTGCTGCAGTGGCAGCAGCAAACTGCATCAACATTCCTTTCATGAGGCAAAGGTATGTCAAAAACCTGTTACCCAGTCATTATTCATTTGCAACATTTGCATTGTAGAACACTTTGTAACTGAGCTTGTGTTTTACTTTCTTCCAGAGAGCTGAAGTATGGCATTCCTGTCACCGATGAAGAGGGCAATCGCCTGGGAGAGTCTGCCAGTGCTGCCCGGCAAGCAATTGTACAGGTGGTGGTGTCCAGAATTGGCATGGCAGTGCCAGCCATGGGTAAATACATGCTTATATTCATTAAAAAAAGTTAAATAATGCATATGTAGAGGTGTATAGTTCATGAGAGGTGTATTGACTCTTAATAGATTTGAAAATAGACAGCGTTTAAGTTTGAACTTTAGACTGATCAAAAAAGACATTTGAACTTAGTATGTAAATTCCCCAACATTTCAAAATGTCTTAAAGAGCTGTTGTAAGAGCTGTTGTGTGTAATTTCCTCTAAGTGCTAGTGTTTTTTCTGAAGTTTTGTATGTATATGTACAGTGAATACATACATTAAAATAAAAGAAATAATTCTGAAACCTATTTTCTATCTGTACACACAGCTATTCCTCCAGTTATTATGAATACATTAGAGAAAAAAGCTTTCATGAAGGTAAAGTCTCAAACCTCCAATCCTTTGGTCAGTTCATTGTAAATGATTTTTTTTAAAGATGGGAATATTGTAGCGGTCTGTCTCTTTCTTCCCACAGCGTTTCCCGGTGCTTAATGCCCCAGTTCAGGTTGGACTTGTTGGATTATGGTGAGTCTCACTGACAGATTTCTTTACTTTATGACTGTAATGCTGTAGAGAACACAGCTGTTGAGTAATTTTGTGCCTCTACTCTCTCAGTCTGGTATTTGCGACACCGCTGTGCTGTGCCCTGTTCCCACAGAAGAGGTGAGTCTTTTATCTTCTTTAAAGAACATAGCATGTCATTTCTATTCATGGTTCTCCAGTTAAAAAAGCTGTACTTACTACGTCCCCACAAAAGTGCTCATTATTTATGTTATGCTTTGAACAAAAACAGCATGCAGTGACCATATTCTGGATGTCATGTAGACTTATTTTGGAACATGTATAGGATCTACCTGTATCGTTCATAAATGCGCTTGAAGGTCGGCCTAACTTCCTGCATGAAATGTTACCTAGAGGACTAAAATATTATAGTCAATATACAGACGTGGACAAAATTGTTGGTACCCTTCCGTTACAGAAAGAAAAACCCACAATGGTCACTGAAATAACTTGAAACTGACAAAAGGAATAATACATAACAATTTACTGAAAATTAACAAATAAAAATCAGACATTGCTTTTGAATTGAGGTTCAACAGAATTATTTAAAAAAACAAACTTATGAAACTGGCCTGGACAAAAATGATAGTACCCCTAGAAAAGACTGAAAATAATTTGACTGTAGGGACGAGTTAAACTAAGGTGTGTCCTGTAATTAGCATCACAGGTGTCTTCAAGCTTGCCTTCAGTCAGTCTGCCTATTTAAAGGGTGAAATGTAGTCCCTGTGCTGTTTGGTATTATGGTGTGTACCACACTGAACATGGATGATAGACAGATAAGGAGAGAACTGTCTCAAGAGATTAGAAAGAAAAATATAGACAAGCATGTTAAAGGTAACGGCTATAAGACCATCTCCAAGCAACTTGATGTTCCTGTGACAACAGTTGCACATATTATTCAGAAGTTTAAGGTCCACGGGACTGTAGCCAACCTCCCTGGACATGGCCGCAAGAGGAAAATTGGTGACAAATTGAAAAGACGGGTAATACGAATGGTAACCAAAGAGCACAGAACAACTTCCAAAGAGATTAGAGGTGAACTCCAAGGACAAGGTACATCAGTGTCAGATCGCACCATCCATCGCTGTTTGAGCCAAAGTGGACTTAATGGAAGACGACCGAGGAGGACACTACTGTTGAAAGCAAATCATAAAGCGAGACTGGAATTTGCCATAATGCATATTGACAAACCACAGAGCTTCTGGCAGAATGTCCTTTGGACAGATGAGAAAAAACTGGAGCTTTCTGGCAAGTTCCATCAGCTCCATGTTCACAGATGCAGAAATGAAGCATACAAAGAAAAAGAACACTGTACCTACTGTGGAACATGGATGAGGTTCAGTTATGATCTGGGGCTGCTTTGCTGCATCTGGCACAGGGAGTCTTGAATCTGTGCAAGGTACAAGAGGTGAAATCTCGAGACTATCAAGCATTCTGGAGCAAAATGTGCTGCCCAGCGTCAGAAAGCTTGGTCTCAGTCGCAGGTCATGGGTCCTCCAACAGGATGATGACCAAAAACACGCAGCTCAAAACACCCAAGAATGGCTAAGAACAAAACATTGGACTGTTCTGAAGTGGCCTTCTATGAGCCCTGATCTAAATCCTATCAAACATCTGCGGAAGGAGCTGAAACATGCAGTCTGGAGAAGGCACCCTTCAAACCTGAGACAGCTGGAGCAGCCAAAATACCTGTCGACAGGTCTAGAAGTCTCATGGAGAGTTACAGGAATCGCTTGATTGCAGTGATTGCCTCAAAAGGTTGTGCAACAAAATATTAAGTTAGGGGTACCATGATTTTTGTCCAGGCCAGTTTCATTAGTTTGTTTTTTTTAAATAATTCTGTTGAACAAAAGCAATGTCTGATTTTTATTTGTTAATTTTCAGTAAATTGTTATGTAATATTCCTTTTATCAGTTTCAAGTTATTTCAGTGACCAC
Source organism: Distichodus sexfasciatus (assembly GCA_032718565.1). NCBI lineage: Eukaryota > Metazoa > Chordata > Actinopteri > Characiformes > Distichodontidae > Distichodus > Distichodus sexfasciatus. The sequence goes on along the minus strand of JAVGVS010000035.1, from coordinate 1,446,290 downwards.
TGTGGGTTTTTCTTTCTGTAACAGAAGGGTACCAACAATTTTGTCCACGTCTGTATGGCCTTAAATCAATATCATGATTAATTGTACATTTTACCTCAATTACGATTGAGCGATTTATTTATATTTTGTTTTAGGGATGTTTTGTTTGTTTTTAGCTACTGTTCACTGTAGTTCACTATACTCATAGTTTGGACTGTATAATAAAGCTATGACTTTATACTGTAAATATACTCTCAATAATAGTTAATTAGTCTATACTGTAACTGTTAAAGCTGTGATTTTTCTAATGAAAGAGGGCATATCTTTGTGATTTTATACAAATATAAATTAATTGAAAGAAAGACCGTCAGGGATGTAGTCGCAGACTGGACAGAGTGGAGTCACGTGACAGCAGATGTGGTAATATGTCTTAAAAGGGACAGTATGTGAACACACAGAGGGGAAAGTAACAGAATTTCAAAGATAATTGATTACACTGATTAGTTTCTGAATGTTAGTTTCGGTTAACTGTCCAGTCCTCCTACAACTCCACTTTTCAAAATAATGTTTATGACAGTGCAATGTTTATGTTTAAACTGCTTGATAGCATGTTATCTTGCAAAGACTCTTAAATAGGAAAAATGGAAAAGAATATCGGCTGATATGCCTGTCCGCCTTACCAACTATAGAAAACGGTAATTGGCCTTAAAAGTCCTTTATGGGTCAAACCCTAGACCACACATTGTACGGGCCGCATTTCTTAGCTCTGGAGACACCCTGAGGTTGTTATTTGCTGAGATTGGTGTGCCTGTGTGTTTCTGGTACAGCTCCATGAAGGTGAGCAGTCTGGAGCCTGAGCTGCAGGAGAGGATAAGACAGACCAGCCCCCAAACCACTCATGTCTATTTCAACAAGGGCCTGTAGTGGGCGCTCTGTTTCTCCCAGCTCACATTGCTTCACTCCGCTATAATGGAGTTTAGCAGGCACAACTTGGGTAAATGTATTTATTTTCCTGTTGTTTCGAGATTAGAATTATATATTTTTTCTACTTTTGCTTTGCCTTGCATGTTCAATCACCTTTCCCTTCATGTTTATGATATTCAATCATGACTGAATGCAGCAACAGTAGAAGTTGTTAGTTTGCCATATTTACTAAGGGGTTGAGGGTTTATTAATACAGCTTCTGGTTTCATTAGCAACAACTATTATTTTCAGTCTCCCAAATTCCCAAATAAGCACACAATGTATTTATCTTTATTTATTCATTGCAGAAATATATGTATCAACTATGTGTATTTGTTACTTTGTTGTTCTAAGCACTTCCAGCATCCAGCAAAACTATAAAGTCACGTCATCGTAAATGGTTTCACCTTACACACTGTACCGTTAAAGTGCATTTATTAGTTCACACTCATATCACAGGCAGGTGTGTTGTGTTAACACTCCTCTGTAAGCACATCCATATCTAAACTTTTAGGTGCCCCACTGGTCCAGTATATTTTTAATGGCCATATAGGCTATGTCATTGTCTGTATCTCAATGCATTTAACTCTTTTCAATTGATCAGTGAATATGCATATTTACGCAGTTTGATTGTAAAAGCCTGTACTGAATGCAGTGCTGCCAAAACTTTTGGAAGATGTATTGGTAAAACTGTTGCATAGTTTCTTTGCTAAGCAGAGCCTTGTCCTGAAATATAAAAGTTTTCTGTGACAAAGAATGTTTCTGATGACATATAGTTGAATTTTAAAGGTACAGTAAGGCATCTTCTGAGTTACTAGTCACAAGAGTGCTTGGTGTGTTTTAGCCATTTTATTTGCTTTGAAATTATAACTGGGATGCATCCTTGGTTGGACCACAGTGGCAGTGAACTTGCCAGCCTTTGGACCGCTGTAACATCTTACAGGGCTACCTTGCTGCAATGAAGTAGTATTTTTGTAGTTTTACTAAATGTGTTATTGAGAACTACATATTGTACCTTTAACTTGTGTTTTCCTTGTTTGGTTCATTCACTTCTGCAAAAAATATGCAAAGCAACGTATTTAGAAGCTTGTTATGTATCAGACCAAAAATGTGTTAGTAAATAATGTAGTTAATTTTTGAAGTGCATCTAAATCCCCTTGAGTCATTGTCATGGTGTGAGCATTTATGATCAAATCTGTTTCATAAAGTATTGTAGTGAAGTAAACATGTTGTGTAGGTGTTTTAGCTAATACTACTACTGTGGGTGAATTTAAGGTGTCTTCATAATGGGTTTTTTCCCCCATTTGCCTTACCACTTGAAATGTATTTAAAAATATGTTTTGCACAGAGTTGCAGTAGATAAAAGACTAAGATATGTAAACCAAACATCATTTAAAACCAGATTGAAGATCTAATCCCCAGGTTATGATTACTGTTAATTACAATATGCATATAGGTATATCTTTACGAATGTTACTTTAAGCATTTAAGTTGACTCAAATCAAATTGGGATAATAAATGCACAAAACACAAACACTAAAAAGGACGGCTGCCACTAACAACTATTTTTCTGTTGATTAATCTATTAAGCAGTCCCCCAGAAAAGCACCTGGGTGTCCTCGCAAATGGTGCTTGTTTGCAGTGCTGCTGCAGTAGCCATTGAAACTTTTTTTTCACATGGGGGAAAAAAAAACTTAAGTGCTTACATAGCCTTGGGTCTTTGGAAATTTTTATAGTTACATTTAAAAAAAAATTAACAACTAAAAATCATGAACAGCAACAAGTTTTCCATCCCCTCCCCAAGCTGCTGTCTCATTTTGCAGTTTTTCCTCTGTATTGTGCATCTTGTCAATGGTCTCTGCAGTGTCATGTATTTATTTGGTTCAGTATAATAAAATCGAAACCATACATTGAAATATAACAATGTGTAACATCTAACTTTTCATTTTATTGGAACCAAAAAGAAAATCTGGATATAAGCGGAGTTGGGCATACAACAAACCACCCTGTTACAGGGCCACCTCCCTAACTGTTACACTACCAACTGACCCAAAAATCACATAGAACATATACATTACTAAATGTTGCCTACACAAAAACACATTCCCCTCCTGCAGTGTCTTGGGACTTGACCCCTATTAAGCACTAGCAATTCAACATGCCACCAGAAACTAGCTGTAGAAATGTTTCTTGAAATAACAACTTTGACGTTACACATTTTCTGTGTAATGTGATGTATAAATGTACTGAAACTTATCTAATAAAAAAATCTAATATAACTAAACCCTCTCTCCTGAAAATAATGTATGTATGCTTGCAGTGATGGGAAAGCTATTTTAAACGGTGACTTTTTATGGTGACGGGGGACCAATCCTCTCTAAAGCATGCCAGTCTATTGTGGCAAAAGTCTGTCAAGCTGTTTAGTTCGTTACGGATTTCAGACATATACTTATGCTACAGAATACTTAATTAAAATAAAATCCAAAGGTTTCATATAAATGTACTTAGTAATGGCTAGCCTATTTAAAATGAACTTAATTTACATACTTTTCATGATCCATTCCTACTTAATACAGTAACACACTGCGGCAAAACTGACAAAATAAAGGTGGCAAATACTTCTAGCATTTGGAAGTATTTTATTACGTTTATTAAAGCATATATTTCCTCTAATAAAGATGTTTATTTACTTGACCAGAGGGCCGCCGATCATAAATCGTAAAAAAAAAAAAAAAAAAGATAATTCAAACGTCGCTTTAAATTTAACAAATAACAGATAAAATATTGTAGAAACAACTTTAACATGTGGAACGTTAGTCCCAGTTTGTTTGGGGGGTTTTTCCCCCCA